>PVKZ01004528.1:0-79726 GCA_004027375.1 Macroglossus sobrinus | reverse complement strand
CTTTCTTTCTTTCTTTCTTTCTTTCTTTCTTTCTTTCTTTCTTTCTTTCTTTCTTTCTTTCTTTCTTTCTTTCTTTCTTTCTTTCTTTTTTTCTTTTAATGCCTATAGCACCTGGTCTTTCTAGGTGGTCTCCCATTCAAGTACTAACCAGGCCTGACCCTGTTTAGCTTCTGAGATCAGATAAGATTGGGCACATTCAGGGTGGCATCGCCATAGATGCAACATCAATTTTTAAATGTAACTAAAATCTTTCTTCTTTGCCAAGATCATTGTCAAATAGAAATTAAAATTTTTTGAGGATTAAAAATAGCATCAGCTCATTATGTGTAGTGTTATAAACGTAATGGGAACAAATATTGATGGGGTCAAAACTTGGCTTCAGGAAAACATAAAAAAAGATGCGACAAGTAATATTGAGCATTAAAGTGAATAATATTGCCAATCATTAGGAATCATAAAGAATGAGTTCAAATCCTGACTGAGCATTTAATAGCTATCTGATAATGTTAAGTTGCTAAACTTCCTTATCCCTTTTTAATCTGTACAATGGAAATAATAGTAGCATCTATCATCAGAGTTCTAGGGAAGATTAAATAAACGAATACCTATGAGGCACTAGAGCAATATCTGACGCATTTAAGAGAACAATGAAAAAAATAGGTTTTTTAGAAAGGAGCTATTCTTGTCTTTGCTTCTTCATAACAGGTTTCTTAATATTCTCTGCTTACTGGGAAAAATTTATTCCCTCTGTTATGTTCCAGTTCTTCCCCCAAATTCCCTGTGTTTGGAAGAATTCTTTAGTAATAATAACCTCAATTGTTGTGTAGTTTGTAGGAAGGTTCATTTTTACTACTGATTCAGGTCCTTTAACAGATGTATGACTTTAGATAACCTTCTTTTTCTTGTGTTAATTTTAATAAATTTTAAAGGTTCTAAAATATTTTATCCTAGCTATCAAATTTATTGACATAACTTTAAAATAACAATCTATTATTAACTTTTTAACATTTAAGGTATTTGAATCGATGTCCCATTGTTTCCTTCCTGATTTAGTAATATGTTTTTCTCTGTTTATCTTGATCAGTCTTTCCACAAGTTTATCGCTTTCAAAAACCAAACTTTTGCCCCTTTTTTTGTTTGTTTAATACATTTATAATTTTTTCACTGATTTCTGCCTATATGATTATTTTTTTCATCCTGCTTTTATTGGCCTTATTTTAATTTTCCTGAGATGGAAACTTTGATGACTGATTTTAAAACATTTCTGTCTCATAATATATGCTAAAATGTGTGTTATTTCCTCCTGACTCAGGCACTCTGTAGCCAGTACTCTGGATATCTTAAATCTATTCTTTTGGTGATAGCTCTAAATGACATTGGATAAGACACTTGCAGATTGGAAGACTCTATGTTGTTAGGGTGCCTATTGTGCTAACATTGATCCCTACATTCTCCATGTTGAGATTTAATAGAATCAAAACAAAAATCTTAACAGGACATTTTGTAAAAATTCATATCCTGGTTTCAAAACATATATGGAAGTGCAGAGAACCGAGAGCAGGCAAGACCATCATGAAGCTCAAGTCAGAGGACTTATACTACTGGACTTCAAGACATACTCTAAAACTTCAATGATTAAGACAGGATAAGAGTGGTATAAAAATAAACAGAATAGAGAATACACAATAGAGAACAGAACATAGTACAGGAAAGTCTGTACTATCTGTTGTACATTCTGTTGTATGGTAAAAATTATATGTATTATATTATCTGTGTGGCCACTAATTTTTCACAAAGTCAATAAGGAAACAAGTTAATTATACATTTTTTGAATACCTGCTACACATAATGTGCAGTAAATGTATAAGGAAGTTAAATAAGTCTAAGTCCCTGATCTCAAGGAGTTTATATTTTAGATTTATTTGAAATTATTGATGACATAATATAGTAATATAACAAGGCATGTAGAAAATATATCAGTTTTGCCTAATGAGCTTTCTAAAAGAAATAAAACATAATAATTTTGAAATGAGTAATAATGCATCAACGAAGAAGCTTATCTTCTATATAAGCACAAGCAAATAAATATTAAATCTGCCTTTACCTGATATTGGTTCTGAATAATATTAGTTTTAGGAGTGTGTATTTCAGAAAATGTGATTTAAAAACCAAACACTAGAGTATGTAAACAATGAGGATATATGCAATTTAATTTGCTAAATGAAAATATACAGTTTACTATAATACTTATTATAGATGTACACAATAATTTTCACTTAATAAACTGCTTTCTCTTTTTCATTCAGGTCCTAGCTTCATATGTTTTAATTGGTGCATTACTTGGGTTCATAATACATTTGGGGGAAGTACAATGGTATATGACTCAGCCAGAAAAGAGTAACAGATGGTATCTGTGGTATTGAAAGCTATTTGCCAAAGTCATAATTTTATGTTAGCAAGATCTGGGAGGTAGATTAATGAGTCATTACTCTGTTGTTTTAAAGTTCCCAGAGGCTGGTTTTAAATGAGTTTGCCTAAGTAGTCCCAGTGAAAATTAAATTTTACCAAGACACTCTTTCCATTTCTAAATAAAAATAAATCCAACACATTTTACTAAGCATCTACTATGACCAAAGCCTCTGTGATGAATGCCAATGAGAGAGCACCATGTGCCCTTGGAGATCCAGGATTCAAAAGAACCTCTCAGCACATTCCCTTACCTGAAAAATAAAGCAACAGAACTACAGTAGTCTGTACCCCTCTCACCTGCAGGAGATAACTTCTAAGGGCCCCAATGGATGCCAGAAGCCATGGTTAGTATTGAAGCCTATAAATATTATTTTTCCCCAAATGCACATACCTATGATAAAATTTTACACTATAAACTAGGCACATAAAAGATAAACAACAATAACTAATAATAAAATGGAACAATTATAACGATATACTGTAATAAAAATTATGTGAATGTGGTTTTTTCTCTTCTCAAAGTATTGTATTTTATTGTACTCACCATTCTTGTGATGAGGTAAGGTGATAAAATACCTTATTAAGTTGAGAACTTTCACTTTTTCACTTAAAAGAAGCACTTTATAACTCCTCCTTGGCATATTCAAATTTCCAGTGCACTACTATTGCAGTCTATGGCCAATGTTAAGTAAAATAAGTGTTACTTGAATATAAGCACAGTGATCCTGCAACAGTCCAACTGATAATGATGAAGGCTGCTAAATGAATGACAGCTGGAGAGCATCTATTGCGTGAAGACGCTGATTTACGTCTTGGGTGAGTCGGAGCAAGATGCGCGAGACTTCATCACACTACTCAGAATGGTGTCCGCAATTTAAAACTACAACTTGATTATTTCTGGAAGTTTTCATTGAATATTTTTAGACCATGGCTGACCATGGGGAACTGAAGCTGCAAAGTGAAACCACAGGTAAGGGAAGAAGACTTATTATAATCTCTAAGGTCATGCTATTTCTCAGTTTCCTCCAACTCTCACCTCATTTTCAAGCTATGTTTATATTTATGTCGAAGAAAAAAGAGAATGACACAAATTCATTTTTTAATCAGATATATAGTACTATGTAAGATATCGGAAGCAAAAAGTACATTTTATTAATAATATGGATTAAAGTTTAGACTTCAGGCAAATCAGAAACAGAAATGTGCTTGGATGTAAAAGGTTGAAAAAAATGGTTTAATATTGTGGAGGATGCATGTTGGAGAAATCCTGAGAACTTTGATTAAATAAAATAGAGTTAATTAAGCAAAGATTTTAGATATACAGCTGTGAAATTCTACATAAAGTAATAGATAATGAATTCTTGAGAAATATTGTGACATTAAGAAAGTTATATTTCAAGAACCACGCACTCCAGAAATTATCCATTAGTTGTGAGTTTGTTGCTTGAGAGACAGTGATCCCCAACATCTTTGGCACCAGGGACAGGATCTCCTATGAAAATCTAAGACCTAATGATCTGAGATGGAGCTGAGGTGGTGATGCTAGCACTAGGGAGTGGCTGCAAATACAGATGAAGCTTCACTTGCTGGCCTGCTCACCTCCTGTTGTATGACCCAGTTCATAAAGGCCACAGATTGTTACCGGTCAGCCCAAGGGTTGGGGACCCCTGGCTTAAGTGACATCTCTATTCTTCCACCCCATCCCACACACCCCCCACAGATCCTGGTAGCCACCATTCTACTCTGTTTTTATGAGTTCAAGTTTAGCTTTTTCAGATTCTACATATAAGTGATATCATTCAGTATTTGCCTTTATCTATATAACTCATCTAAATTAGCATAATGCCCTCAAGTTCCATCCAGGATTTCCTTCTATATCATGGCTAGGTTATATTCCATTGTATATACATACCACAGTATAGTGGTTATAGTCAACAATACTGTATTATAAACTTTAAGGTTGCTAAGAGACTAGATCTTAGTTGTTCTCACCTCAAGGAAGAAATGATAATGTGATGTGACAGAGGTGTTAGTTAATGCTACAGAGGTAATCATATTGCAATATATAAATGTACTATATCAACACATTGAAGATTTTAATCTTATCCAAATTTATGTCAATTGTATCTTAATAAGAATAATACAAATTAAATTAAATTTTTAAAAATCCCCCCAAACCAGTACTTAACAGTACTGTGAATGACTAGGTGTACTAGGATAAGTAAATAAACTACCCATGAGCTTTTTGCCTTAGGCTTGAGCAAGGAAGTTTTTAGACTCTATGGGATAGTGAAGAATTAAAAAATTATCATAGAAGAAAATGTGGAGAGTATAACGATATGATCTACATATGAAGGGGAGACATACAGAGAAGGGCATTTTATAAAGGACGATGAGGATTAAGCAAGGACAAACTTGTTAAATTTAAAGTGACTGCAGATGATCCCGGTGGAGGTATTCTATAAGTCAAACCAGAAAGTAATAAACACTAAGGTGAAGACCATAGATTGAGAAGGTAGATAGGAATGAGTTCAGTTCTCAAGTCTGTGCCAATCTACCTGTGTGTCCTCGGGCAATGTTAACTATAAACATAACTGGATTACAATAAATAGTGAAGATATTTACCTGTGAAGAGCGGAAGAGGAGGCTGTGGAAGTGAGCCGACAGAAGGGGCCCGAGCAGAACCAGAATCACATGGGTCCAGTGACCACGCTTCTAAGGATGGGCAAGAAATAAAAAAGTACGGAAAGCTAACACATAAGACAGATGAGAAGAGCTCCAAATGAGCAAAATAATTTGGGAGAATATGGCTATAAGGAAGCACAGGGAAGGGAAATAATCAGAAGAAAGCTGTAAGAGTGAAAATGGTATTGTGAGGTTAAAAATGAGTAGAACCCACTCACAATGTCGAAAACATTATCATGATCGTTTCAGTGTATTTGTGGGAGAAAGGGGCTATATAATCTTAGTTAAAATATAATGAATGATAGAAAAATGAAAACTGAACTCTCTAGTATTAAGGAGAACCAGCCAATAGCTTGAAAGTTGCAAACATTTGAAGGCCACCTATCATTTGTATTGGTGTCACATTGCTTTTATCATTATATTCTAAACTGGAGAAAGTTGGAAGTACTTAAAGGTTGCATAATTTATACCAAATGGTACATTTGATATTATATAATTTTGTCCTAAAGGGGACAAAAGCATATGAAAAACTGAGTTTTCATGTGGTTTCTCTATGTCTTGTATGGCACTAATGCCAATTACTGCAAGGCACCACTGTCCCATGGCTGTAAGCGTGGACTCATGAGCCAGAATGCCTGGGTTTGAAATCTGGCTCTAAAACTTTCCAGGTGTATGAGCTTGAAATTGTCAATCTGGTCCCTTAGTTTTTTCATCTATAAAATGAGAGTAATAGCAATGCTTATTTTATAGGGTGTTCTGAACATCCTGTGAGTTAATACATGTTGAATACTTAGAAAAACATGTTGTACACAGTAAGCTCCTAATAAATGCTACCTATTATTACCAGATAGTTTATTTATTTCTGATAGTAATCCTAGGCTATAAGTGTCTTTTAGCTTTTTCAATATAGCTTGTTTAAAATTTCAATGCAGGTTATCATGTAAAGAAGCACTTGTTTGTGGGCTTGCAAATCAATCTCCCAAATTTGTCATTAAATTGGTTTGTTTGATCATTGGCTAAAATAAAACTAAATCGTGGTAATAAATACAAGTTAGGTTTGGAATAATTATCTGAAATATAGACAAATGTGAAACATTGCTCAAATAAACAGACTTTTATTAGTTTATTTATGATTGTTATAAACCCCATTGCCTCGAAAGTGTATGGGTCCAGTAGATTGGCATTCCCTTTAAAAGGAGAGCACCTTTTAGGATTGAGAAGTCACCTGGAGTGAGTAGGATTCATCATAATTAAAGGAAGATATGGTATTTGGACCTCTTCAAAAAAAAAGGAGGGGAAGGAGGAAAGTAAATGGATAGGACAAGGGAAGAAAACACAGAGAACAAAACAAGATTATAAAAAAGACATTTATTTGCACAGTGATTCTGTCCATGACTCTAATACATTGCTAAATTTTATTTTTATTTTTGTGTTTTTAATTAAGATTTATATTAAAGCAAGAAAAATTGACTAATTTAATTGAAAAAAAAAGGTATTCTTGAAACATTTTTAGATAGTTTACAGAATCTCTGGAAGTCTGAAAGAAACCAGGTCAGAAAACAAACAGAAAAAAAAAAAGCTACTTTTAGTTTTATGTCCCATATATGAGTGAAATTAAAGGTAGCTTCCATTATTTTTCTGCCTGTTTTCTGAGCCAGTTTTTTAACCGTTGTCACTTCAATAATTTTCATTAAAAATAAATAAATAAATAAATAAATAAATAAATAAATAAATAAATAAAATTTTAAGAAATGGAAGCTGAACAGACAGAATCACAACCAAACCACACTATGGAATCCAACCCCTCCACTGCTGCTTCCACAGACCCCCTATGCTGCTGCCGTGCATATTACTGTCACCACTGGTGCTGCACAAGTTACTGTCGCTGCTGGTCCAGGGCACTGGACACTGGTGCTGACACTGCTAGGCCTATGGCTGGGCGTTACTGTCATCATTCATTAAATAAATGAATTCTCCACTGCCTCTGCTTCTTTGTGCCACTGGCTCATACACAGACATAATTGACCAGGCAGACCCATACTTTATACTGCCCATACTTCAGCAGCAAGAAATACTAGAAAAACTAGTACGTGGGAATTAAGCTCTTTCTCAAACAATGTCCGTTAGACCTTTCTGACACTGAGTTAATTTTGTTGAAAACATGTGGAAAAAGAACATTGATGCAAGCAAAACGGAGTTTGCCAGAAACAAAAGTGAGGGTAGGAACTCACCTCCTCCTGGGAATTGGTGGAATCATGGGAAGAACTTTGGATATGCCAGGTAGCCAAAGCGAAGGTTCGCAGTAATTTACTACACAGCAAGGAGCAGAGAAGGCCTTATTAATATTTGGTATACATATAGAGGTAAGCCACAGGTTTCATGAACAAGCTGGAATCTGTTAGGTGTGAGCAGAAGGTAACTGTATTTATTTGCATTTCCTCCTACATGGGTCCATTTCTCTCTGACTTTTGTATGAATTTCAAGGTTCCCATGGCTTTCCAACTAATTCTCAAGTAATAAAAATCTAGTCCAGTCTAAATTCAAACCTTCATCTTCTCATCTAACATGAAATTATTTACTCAGCTGGGACCTCCTTAGGCCTGGAAACTGTGTGGGGGGATTATTAAGGGTTTCTCCTCTGTTTCTTCACTCTACATCTGTCCCCTCAGTAGCTACTGATGTAAACCTATCTAACATTGGAGCAGGAGGAGAATGAAGAAATAAAAGTCATAGAATAAA
Source organism: Macroglossus sobrinus (assembly GCA_004027375.1). Lineage (NCBI taxonomy): Eukaryota > Metazoa > Chordata > Mammalia > Chiroptera > Pteropodidae > Macroglossus > Macroglossus sobrinus. Next base: position 71,833 of record PVKZ01004528.1, on the reverse strand, counting down.
TTTTACTATCTGAGTTAAAAACTCATGGTTGTGCCCTCCATATGTTAGATTGTTAATCTTGGTTCTTTGTTGTGTGGGTCCCTTATGGATTTCTATCCCCAGTGACAATGTTTTTTCTTCAATGTTTTTTCTTTCTGGACACCTATATGAGTCCCTATAGACATTGCTTTAAAAAAGGCCTAGTCGGGCAATGTCCTTTCCAACACCTTAGTAGCTGACTTGCTTTCATGGATTCTGCATACGACTCATTCTCTGCTGTGCAAGGTGGTACCACTGACTACAATCTACAGCCTCACATACTAGATTTTTTTCTAGGTACGAATGAGGTACCAGACCTCACATCCCACAAGCTACAGATATCTGTGTTCTTAGATTGGGTTCTTTAAAGCAAAGCTTGAAGTGAGAATTTGAAAACATTTAATTTATTCAGGGCATCTCTCAGGAGAAAGAGAATGAAAGGAGTAGAACAGTGCAAAAAAAAAAAAGACATAATTTTAGCTAAAGTTTCATTTCAGCTGATCTCATGGGGCCTCTGGAGCAAGAACAGAATGGGTCCCAATGTAAAGCAAGGGAGCATACATTTTTTATCAGTTATTACTGGCTTTAGGAAGCTCAGCTAGGAGTTGAGGGGGATGCCTCATTAAGGGGAGCTGGGAAGGGTGTTAACAGCATCTACTATGCTTGTGAAGCTTTGCTAAGTTTCTCTTTCTAGACTTGCAGCCGTGAGGAAGCACTTTCATCCTCTCTCCACATGTGGAGGACTGAGAACGTACAGTATATTTCTCTCCAAAGAAATTCTTCTTTTTGCCCTCTTGAGTGTTTAATACATCTCTAGTCTTCCGTTGATATGGCCTTGAGGTAATTGATGAGTCAACACCAGTAGACCTTCACATCTTCTGAGCATGGCCCACTTTGATATTTAAGTACTTCATCATGAGAACTGGAATTCTTGGGACCTATTGCATTGTTCTTGGCTTTGGCTGAAACTCTGAAAAACAAATAAACTTATTTATCTTCATCTGAACACCCTAACCTCTTGGAAATAAGAAATAAGGACATCTGCTACTCTCAGTCTTGGGTAACAAAGGGAAGCTTAGAGAATTGTCTCTGGTCCAAGAACTTCTGGTAACCTCCTTTGTTACACATAGCAGAGAGCCTTGTGTTCCAGTACTGACGTCTGTATTCCTTATATCTGGAGTCACACACAGCAGTTAATTTTCGTTGGAATTAAGTCATTCTGTAACAATTAAGGATTTTCTTCTGAAAGTCATTTCTTTGTACTTTCTGTGGAAACTGAGCTGAATCCCCTTCTTTTCTCAGTGGGACATGACCAGAATATTATGACCCTAATATAGGTATAATCAGTACTCGATAATCAATAATGAGCATCACAGAATTTCTCTTTTTCCTGCCTCTGTCTTCTCTGAACAACCTATCTGACCATAATAGTGTAAAAAACTTGCTTAAACTTTTTCTTATGGTTGTTGATTAGGGATGACAAAGGGCTCTTTTGCACCATGAAGCTCAGTCACCCTCAGGAATCTATGTGCTAGTCTCTGCACTAGAATGCAGTGAGTGATAACTCTGACCATGGTTTGATACAGAACTGAGGAGCAGTGGCCTTTTTGTAAGAGAAAGTCATTTGAGACAATTTCTACTTTCAAGGCAGCTCTTAAAGAATAATTGGCTGATGCATTTTTAATATCAGTAATCTACTTTCACTTTTCTGGTCTTTTTTTGCAGTTGGCTGCCAAAAAGTAATGTATTACAGAACACTCCTAGGTTCTGGAACATGTATATTGGTTTTTGATGAAAATATGGCAGGCAGAAAGATTGCTTTAACACTGAAATCATTCATAGCTAAATAACCAAATTTCTCCAGAAAAGTAGAGTATAATTTGTTGAGCATATGGATAAGCAAAAACAAATTTGCATGAATAAGTTCTGGAGAATTTAATGCATAGCATAGTGATTCTAGTCATCATTACTGTATTATGTACTTCAAAGTTTCTAAGGGACTCGATCTTAAACAGTCTCATCACACAAGAGAAATGATAATTGTGTGACATGATAAAGATGTTAGCTAATGCTATGTGAAAATCATATTGTAACATATAAATGTATCAAATCACCACATTGTACACCTTAAACTTACACAATGTTATAAGTCAATTATATCTCAATTAAAATATATATTTCTGTATATACATTTATATCTATATCTCTATATCTATGTCTACCTATGTCTATATCTATATCTATATCTTTATATTCAAAGAAGAATCATTACCAAACTCTAGGATTTTTAAATCCATACACATTATTGCATTTACCAAGAAAAACAGACTTTCTTGAAAATTAACTTTTATATTTTCATGATAGATTTTTATCAATTTTTAAATGACAGAAGGGCACTTAAAATAACCTGGAATTGAAATCTCTGTGTAATTGCATAAATATAAACTCTGATTAAAAGAAAAATTGGTATCCTAAAAGGCTTTCTAATTAAAAACTAACTGAAAGGAAAATGTTGTTTTCCTCAAGTTTCTTTCTGTTCTATAAGAAAAGAAAAAGGCATTTAGAAAACAGCTGCTTTATTTCAGAACAGAACAGAAAATTTATAGAAGCAGGATATTGGTAATGAAATCTCATTTAATAAGGATCTTTGGAGGAAAGCATAGAGAGAAAGAGTAATCTTTTGTGAGGAAATTTAAGACTATATTGTCTTCTAGTTAATAGTTATAAAACAAACACACAATTCCTCTTTTATGGCTAGAAATATTATTATCAGGAGCATTGAAAGATACAGAAATTAAGGAAGATTTCCATTAAAATTTTATTATAATAAATGAAGTATGTCACACAAATTAAAAACAACCTTTGTCAAAACTAATTTTTAGACTCTTTATAGAGCCTTGGAAGGGACTTGAGTATATGTTTAAAATCTTTGAATTAGTGTGAGACTAATCATCCAGACACACCACAAAGTACTATAGTGATAGAAGTAAAGATATAGATATTCATGTAATCTTTCTAACTTTCATTAGCTCTTCAGTAGACAAGATAAGAAAAATAATTGCTTGAGAGCAGACGACATTTGAACTAACAAGAGAGCATAAGAAAGAGAAGAAACTACATGCTACTGGAGGTTTAAACATCACGAGAGGCCTCTATCAGGACCTTAGTAAGTCAGGCTTTACCTTCTGAGGAAGCACCACAAAACAAAAACAAGGGATCACAGGAGAAATGCTGGGCCCAGTCTTTGGAGTAATGTATGTGTAGCTATGGTCAGTGACAGCTTGTTGGGTATATGTTTTGTGCTGCAGGATAATCACAGGTTCTAACTGAATGTGCTGGGTCCTCCTAGAGCAGCACTATATAAAGGAAATTTATTGTGAGACATGTATGCAATTTAAAATTTTATAATAACTACATTATAAAGAAACAGGTAAAATTAATTATAATAATACCTTTTATTTAGCCCAATCTATCTAAAATAATCTCATTTAATATGTACTTAATATAAAATTATTAGAGATATTAAAATTTTTTTACGTACTAAATCTTTGAAATCCAGTATGTATTTTATAATCATAGCTCGAATGGGACTACTACTTTCAAAAGCCACATGTGTCTAATGGCTAACATACTGGACAGTTCATTCCTAGAGTATAAATTGAAAATATGACAGTAAGCTAAATAAGACTTGACAGGCTAGAAAAATGACTTTCTTATTCTTAGCCTATTGATCCCACCTCCCTTTTCCTCCATCTCACTCAAACATTTCCTTTTTCACATATATGTTATGTATTTACACAGCCTTTTCCCCCCTGCTTGCTCTTATTCCTTAGGTTAGAAAAGCACTCATGTCTTTCTCACACTTGAATGCAAAGCAAACATTCTCAATTCTTTATTCCTTTCTCTTTGAGTCAGTATAACCAGCTTTCCTCTGAGTTATATGCTCATCCTTTCCATTTGTCATACCTCACTCACTTCTCACACTTGAGCTGTGGCCTTGCACAAGCTCCGGTTCTTCATCCCCAAAGAATACAATAGAAGAATTTCCCCTGATAGTCATTCTTCACGCTACTGAAATGTTTCTTCTCTCTCCAACAACACCACAGAACCTGCTTTCAGCACAGTAACAACTTGCCTCTTTATTGCACAATGACACACTTTAGTGCTTTTTTGCTCTCATCACTCAGTGGTATCTGTTTCCCATCTCAGTTTTCTCAGCACCAACTTCATTTGGTCTTAGTGTTCCTGCTCAAGTTGTTTCTTCCTAGTTTTTTTTTTTCTCAAACTTACCTTTTTGTACCCATCTTTTACATACTAGTGATTCTCAGGGTCTCTACTTATCTCACTCTTATTTTCACATTCAAAACTACTCTTTTACTCACTCTCATGTCATTAGGACCTATTCTTCAAAATTTGTATTTGTACCCCAGATATGAATCCCTGGACAGGAAACCATCGAACCAGCTTCTTAATTTACATCTCTGTTTAAATATCCCTCAGAAATATCAAGCTCAAAATACCTAAAACATAATCTATCTTCTTCATCAGGAATACTGCTAAATTCCCTGTCTAACCAAGAATGTACTCACCTACTCAGGTAACTAGAATCACTCAATCACCATTATTTATTCTTTCAACCTCTTAAATCCAGTTATTCAGCCATAGTTTCTGTTATTTTACTGACTTGATATTTTATTCTTCTTGTTGCTCCTCTATTAAGGCCATTATCAAGGAGATGCAATGGAAGAAGTATCTGGCTTTGATATAAGTGTTCTAACTTTGCTGAATGTTGGTTACTTCATAGCATTTGTGTGAAAAATATATAAGATAACACAACAGAAAATTGATATTCCATCATTAATAATTTCTCAAAAGATATGCTAACCTTTACAATAAATACAAATACCATAGCATGGCCCACAAAGGCATTTATGAGCTGCTCCTCAGTTTCAGAACTTTCACTTTAAAATTTCCTCTTTGTCAATACAGGACAACTTAGTTTTTCTGGGAGCACCTGTGTATTTTTGCTCATCTTGTCCACTCTATCATGAACAAGTGTTACCATAGAAATTCCTACCTGATGGCTGCCTAATAATTTTTATCTATTTTCACACTTTAGTGAGATATGAACTCCACCCAAATTCTTTCTCCTGACCCTACTCACCCCCTCAGTTTGTACATACTTAACTATAGCACTCAGTTAATAGAATTATAGTTGTATGTTCAATTATTTCTCTTGGAGGTCATGTCTTAGTAGTTATCTAGGCTCACTAATGTAACAGACATAAGAATCTATGAATTAGTAAATAAATGAATAAATGAATTAATGACTTAAGTGGATATTCTATGTATGACACTAAAGAATTTGGGAAAACACCTGAAAGTCATGGCCTTGAAATTGAGGAAGGCCTGAGAAGAAAAGAAAGGGTTATATTGATGACATTAAAGAAGAATTTTGTTTCTAAACCAAAATGTGTTATATAGGACAGTGCTGAGCAGACTCTTGGCAAGAATCTGAGAGGTCCTCTGGAAAATTGGAAGTACATACTTGACATGTACTCATAAAGAGAAGATCAAACTAACATTTAAAGAAAGAAGAAAACTGACGGGGAAGAATTGAGAGAACAAGGTAAACTGACAGACTGATTGTCGTTATTGGAAAAGCTATGTAATAATTATCTAGAGAAAATAATAGGCAGTATGTTACTTACACATAGTTATGGGCCAAGAAATAGATTGATTAAGCTTAAAATTAATTTCTGAAATTTCCTCTGAATTCTCTAGTCATTAATCAAATTAGACTAGACTCAGAGATTTCTATTAAAGCAAGAGATGGCTGATATAGCAGATCATCTGAAAACATAATTCTCCAGATATAAAAAATATAGATATGCAAGCATCATTAAAATATCAAAAATTTCAACTCACATCACATAAAAAATTTACAACTGAAGGGAGAAGATGGATATGCAGAGTAGAATTGTTGAGTCTCCTGAAGAAGTTTAAGGAAGCCAGAAATAGGGACTTCTATCTTTCTTTTGGGGAAAGTAGCAAGTTTCCAAAGTTTCCCTTTTGCCTGCACAGTTGAAATGTAAAAGATACATACTTGGAAGTCTAAGCAAATGAACTTAAGACAATATCATAGAAGACAGGTTTTATGAGCAGAATTCATGCAAGATTGAAATATTTTCTTCTGTCAGAATGAAGATGCCTCAGATGTCCAGTGGACTTGAAGGCCATTTGCAGTTGAGATAAAGAGAATGTAACATTGACATTCATAAATCAAACTCCCTACAGAAATAATTATGTCTCATTGTGCATCAGCGTGAACAGGTGGCCACACAGGACCGGATACTTCCTAACTCCCAGAGCATCCACAATACTTATGCCCCTCAGAACATAGAGAAACTGGTGAGGATGCTGAATTGATTGAAATAAAGTTTCTGTCACTTGGCAGAAGGGGAGTTTGTGATTGAAATTTAGTGCAGTTAAAGAAGAATAAAGAAAGTTACATTTCTAGCCACAGTTATACACACTACATTTAACAGGAATGGATTTTTAAAAAACAGCAAAATAGAGCTGGAAAAGTAAATATTCAAAGAACATGATAATTGTCTTCAAATATTCAAAGGACTTCAAAATATAATGTCTTCTGGGTATAGTTTCAGGAGGCAGATGGAATGAATATTTAGTGAGTGGAAATTATAGGGCGACAGACTCTTAGTAAATTAAAAACAAACAAACAGTTCTACAAGTAAGTCTTCTAATGGAAGTAACCCTTTATTGATGTACTAAGCTCTGCCACTGGGTCCTGGAAGAGAATCAATATGGAGTGCTATAGAAGCAATTCTTCAGTTTGATAAGACAACAGCCCATGTGCTTTCTAACATGCTATGGTGATGGCATAAATTTTTGCAGTATATCAGGACTTCAGTGCATGAAGTAGGGGCAGTTTCTCTGATGGGAAATTAAAAGGGAGCCAAAATAACAAGAGCTTTAACCTATGTCAAAACTACATTTAAACCAAAAAGACTTGAAGAAGTATATAGAAACATTTATAAGCTTAGCAAGTTTTGTTTGAATAGTTGTGTATTTTACGCTTTGCTGAAACATTTATCCAACTCTGAGACTAATCGATCATAAGATGCTGCCAAGGATGATACTAGTTCTATCACACTTCTATAGTAATAAGATTTGAAATTACGTGAATTCATTCTTGTAGGAAAATAGTGACAAGAGGAATTTGGTGTTCACATTGGAAGAAAGTTTTGTGAAAAAAAAATTGTCATTCTTGCCAAGCTTTTTTAACTGTGTTAAAGATACATAGGTGACAGAGTTGTAACTGAAAAGTTTATTCTTTTGCATCTTATCAGCTTTTTGACAATGTATGGTAAATAACCACTTAGCTAATCATAAGTATATAATAAGAGTTTCTGAATAATTTTTTTTTTATGTAAGAGTTGTTAATTCAGTAGTTCTAAAGGGATCATGTTTATGGGCTATCTGATAGAAATTGTTTAAAAACTGCTGAAATAGTGACAAGTAACAAATTCAGATACTCATAATTTTGTATCTCTAGGCATTATCTTTTATGGAGACTGCCCTAGGCAATCATCAAAATAATTACTTCTATCTCATTGAATGGTAGGCACCATTAATTGAAAATTGTTGATGTAGAAGAGCGTCAATATTAGATCGAAGGGCAGGAAATCTAATACATTCAATTAAAATAATTCATAACCAAAACACAAACTAATAAGCATAAATAGGGATTGGGATACTAATAATCTTCATTTATCATAACTTAATATATTGAAATGTCTGACCACAAGTTGATTTCTTAATACATAATTTACTTTGTTAGATGAAAGGAAAATATAATGAAAAATTTTAAATTACTGTTAGAGGCTTTCAGTCAGTCATTTTAAGAAATCAGAGCCTTAAGTTTTGGTATAATTGATGGAGTTAAATTTCAAATGATATCAATAATTTCTTACAAATCTGACTGCATTTGTTATTTGATCTTTTATAAATGATTCTTAAGTTATATATCATTCATGGACACCAACCACTACTAATGACTACAAATGGAAATAGCATAATAGCTACATAAAATTGCATAGAATTACATAGCTAGATGAAATTACATAGTAATTGCAGAAAGCTGGGTCTTTCAATATATTTTTGTACCCCTGTCATACCTTTTATTGTGCTAAATAAGATACTAGTATTCATTGAGTGCATATGCTAATTCAAATACTATTTTAAGCATTTGAGATATATTTTTATTTGATCCACACAACACATAATATAGGTACTATTTTATTCCCATTTTATCTTGTGGAAACTGAGCATTGTAGGAGTTAACTAACTTGTCAGGTATATAATAAGTGGAGGATCCAATTTCAAACTAGGATCTTGAAGTCCATACATGTCACTACTAATCTGTGCCACTTCTTAAAGGCTAAAGCATACATACACTTTAAAATGTTGCTAAAATAAGACTTTCTCTTTCATTTCACTTTTAGAGAATATCCAAAGCTAAGAATGTTTAATTTATGAGCATTCTAGAAAGAAATATCACACCAAACCATAGAGTATTTATGTGGTAACCACTAAAAAATCAGGTTACTGACCTTTCAACTATATCAGTAAACCTGAATGTCTATAAAGAAAGACTTGAATATTGATTAGGACAATGAGAATGTCTTTAGAAAGAAGAGTGCTTTTAGAATATAATGTCTTTCCCTTTCCTATAGTGGAATTACTTTCCTCATCTTAATTCAAAGATACCACTTTTTTTTTGTTTGTTTGTTTTTTGCCACATAACTAACCAGCACAAATTAATACAACCATTGATTTAGCTCATAATTCTGCAGTTCAACTACTACTGGGGCTGCACTAGGCTGGCCAAACTCCTGGTCTTTGCTGGGTCCATGCTTCTGCATTAGCTGTCTTTTTAAATAGGATGTGGCTGATGTAATGGGACTTCAGCTCAGATGACACATCTGGACTTCATCAGATTAGCCCATATTTGTTTATATGCCAAAAATGATAAGGGTCCCAAGTGGCACTGTAGAAATGTGCAGGATCTTTTGAGTACTAGCTTTCAGACTGGCCCCAGATTGTTTTTGTCAGACCATATTAAGTCCATATGTAAAGACAGAGAAATGGACTTCATGCTTTGATGGAAAGAGCTGCAAAGTCATATTGCAAGGATGTGAATACAGGAGTAAGTGAAGAATTTGGGCCATTTTTGCACTGTATCCTTACCCTTCCAGTGAAACATTCAGAAAGAACCACTTAAAAAATTGACCTGCATTTTTTTAAAAGTTAAAAATTCAGAGGCTGGCATGTGGCCCACAGGCTAAAGGAAGAGGAAGAAAGGATTACAGAGGGAGAAAGCTATACATACTATTTTGCATATAGGGATAAACATATATGTTTTCTGTGAGACATGTGTAAACCCTGCATATAGTCCTATGCAAGAAGACCTCCTTTAGCCAAGTCTATTGTGGAGTGGACTGCTGAAAAATAGGAGCAGATGGGAAAGTATAAGACAGCAGAGATTTTGAGCCACATTAGGAAATTATAGTTAGAAGAAACTAATAGTTGGATCTTGGAAGAACAACCCTCCCCAAAAAAAATCCCCAATATAAAATATCAACTCACAGAGCATACCATATCAGATTACAATTCCAACAATCAAGTAAGATTTTTCTGACCCTTACCTGTCTTTTGTCCCTTAGCTTTAACACTGGAGTACCTGCGGCAACAAAATAGTTGGTGAAGAAATAGAAGAGCAAAGGTAAGCATTAAAGAAGTCAGCAACATCAGTGAGTAGTTATGTGACACTGTACATCCAAAATATGACCACCGCTGCCCTGGGCCAGTCCTCTATCAACTCTATTTTAAAATTTTTTAAAGTTTATTTTTCAATTACAGAAGACATGCAATACTAAATTAGTTTCAGGTGTATAACATAATGATTACACATTTATTTACCTTACAAAGTGATCACCTGATAAACTAGTACCCATCTAGCACCATACATAGTTATTACAATATTATTTACTATATTCTCTATGCCATACTTTATAGCCCAATAACTAGTTTTATAATTGCCCATTTGTACTTCTTAACCCCTTCACCTTTTCACCCATCACCCCTCCCTTCTGGCAACCATCAATTTATTCTTTGCATCTATGAATTTGCTTTTGTTTTATTTGTTTACTTACTTTTTTAATTCCACATATAAATGAAATTGTATGGTATTTATCTATCTCTGTCTATTTAAGTTAGCATAATATCCTTTAGTTACATCCCAATTGCCACAAATGGTAAGATTTTATTCTTTTTTATGGCTGAATAATATTCAATTGCATATATGTACCACAGCTCCTTTATCCATTTGTCTATCCACAGACACAGGTTGCTTCCATATCTTGGCTATTGTAAATAATGTTGCAATGAACATAGGGATGTATATGTCTTTTCAAATTAGTGTATTGGATTGCTTTGGATACATATCCAGAAGTAGAATTGCTGGGTCATGTGGTAGTTCCATTTTTAATTTTTGGAGGTAACTCCATACTGTTTTCCATAGTGGATGTACCAATTTATAATCCCACATATAGTACACGAGGTCTCACTTTCCTCCACATCCTCTCCAGCTCTTGTTATTTGCTGATTTATTTATGATAACCATTCTAATAAGGGTGAGGTGATAGCTCACTGTGGTTTTAATTTGCATCTCTCATGATTAGACATTGAGCATTTTTTCATGTGTCTACTGGCCATTTGTATGTCCTCTTTGGAGAAAGGTCTATTCAGATCCTCTGCCCATATTTTAATTGGATTGTTTGGGGGGTTTGTTTTGTTTTGTTTTTTGTTTGTTTGTTTTGGTATTAAGATGTATGAATGCTTTATATATTCTTTATCAGAAGTTTTTGTTTTATTGATGGTTTCCTCTGCTGTGCAAAACTTTAGTTTGATGTAGTCCCATTTGTTTATTTTTTCTTTTGTTTCTCTTGCCTGAGTAGACATATTCTAAAAAATATTACTAAGAGCGATGTCAAAAAGTTTACTGCCTATGTTTTCTTCTAAGAGTCTTATGGTTTCAGGTCTTATATTTAAATCTTTAATTCACTCTGAGTTTATTATATATGTGGTATAAGAAAATGGTCTTATGTATTATTGCATTAACCCCTTTCCTGCTTTTACACATGCTCACTACAGCTTTTTCGCCATACAGCCAAATGATTCTTTTTGAAATTAAGTCAAATCATGTGTTCCTCTACTAAGACCCTCTTTCTCTTAGAATAAAAACGAGCTATACAATGACGTAAGGCTTGGAATAGACATGAAGGTGTGCAGCTCAGATCTTCATTAAAAATAACTTTATATCCAGCTGCTCAGATTATAGTTAACTAATAGCTTCTAGCTGTAGACTCTCAGTATCTCCTGCAACATTTGAGGCCACACCATACCCAGGCAGTCCCTATACATAATATAAGTATAGTGGGGTTATTGGGGGTACTAGATCAGCTATTTCTGCAAAATGTAAGTCTCCTCTTATAGGCTATCTTTGCCCTGAATTATTAGTTTGGCTGAGAATATATCAAATATGAATCACAGTTAAGGTAGTCCCTGGCCAATTCTATCTTCTTTATTCTTGCCTTTTCCAGATATTAGATTTTCATTGTAGTCTAAAGACTTTCCCTAATCAATTTACCCACTTCTCCTTATTTAGTCATAGAATGTTGCCCCACAATAAGTAAGTTTCTTGCACTCCTAACTCTATCTCAGAATCTGCTTACTGGAAGACACAAACTGACCATGATCTGGCCCATTGTATTTCGGTGACCTGCTCTCTTCTACTCTTCACCTCGCTCACTCTGCCTTACCCTCTGACCTCCTCACCATGCCTCAAATATACCATGCTCTCTCTTTTTTTCCTCTTCATAAAAGTCTCTCAAGCTGAAGTATGGGCATGGCAAACTCCTTAACATTATCAAATGTCAATTTTTTCACAAAGCTTACCAAGAAGACCCTATTTAATTCTACAACCTGACACTTCACAACCATGCTTAGTGCTTGTGCTCCCTCTTACTCTGATCAGCTATTTCTATTTCCTGTGAGGTGTAAACTGAATATAAGCTCCCCATGGATGGGATCTCTGTTAGATTACTAAAAGATCTTTAACATTGAGTATGTGCTTGCCATGTAACTAGTTTATTTATGTTTAATTTCTCATTCTATGCTATATTTATAGCCTTTCTATTTGAGGCAAGCCTAAAAAGGGGGAATAAAAGATAGAAACTTTGATGATAGACTGTAATAAATTTTTAATACCTGAAATTAAGATCTAATTTACCTGAATGTGATGGGGGAACACTGAACAACCACCAAGGTATTGCAGAGATACCTGCAATAGGAATAATCAACAGGACAGTGGTGCATATGCATGGGGAAAAGAGTATAGTGCTTTCTTCTTGCACACTGCTGAATCCAGTTAATACAATGAATCATTTCATACATAAAGCAATTATATTCTAATGTAGATCTGTGTTACACCAAAGAAATAAAACAATATAAACACAAAAAGAATTGCAGAGTTAAATTTTGATTTAAGTCTTATCATAGATGACTAGTTGGATGACCTGAATTGATTCATTTTCTCACTGACAGATTTCTCATTGCAAAATGGGGATAGTTATAGTTAATTCACAAGGGTTTTGTGTGACTCAGATTCGGTAAATGCAAAAGTAATCTGGAAACTATAAACATTACTATGGATTATAATTTGAATCCAGAAGAAGTATTAATCTTTCCATGATCACTCCCTGACGAATATTTTTGGCTGATTTAAATTCAGAGCGTGACAATTTATTAATTATCTCAAAAAGAATATAGAAAAAGAAAAGAGAAAGAAATAGAAATAGTTTTCTTTATTGGAAGTCTGTTTTTCTTCCACATCACCCTCCCCATTCCTTTCAAGTGACCCTTATTTACTTTAAAGATGACAATAAAAAATGAAGGGGGCAAAAAAACCTAGTGTCTTCGAAATTCTGTATACTCATTCAAGCAGAACTGTTGAAGGGCACAATATCTATTTTTTTTCCAAAGAGAAAAAATTAAAAAACAGATTGATTAGTGATGTGCTATTTGAAAGATGATACTAAGGAAGGTGAGCTTCCCAAAATACATAATTTATCACCACTATTTAAAAGGTGTTTTAATTAAAAGGTAAACTTCAAATTAAGATATGATCTGTAAAAGTTAAGCGAATAATAATTATTTGAAGAGAAATAGATGCTTTGACAAGTTTGAAGGGTAGCTATAATTCTTTGTTTCTACACACACTGAATATTGGATAGTTCTGAGTTGAAAATAAAGAGTATGAAAAAGAACAAAGCCAAAAAGAAATGCCTACATGAGTTTGCAGCAATTTATTTTTGACTCTTTTGTTACATTATTAATAGTCTTGCAAGGAAGTTAAATCCTGTTCATAGCCAAAACAATTTTATACTCATTATAAAACAGACACTATTTCACACATGAATTCTTTTTATTGTTCGATATTTTACTAATATTCTCATCCCTAAACCCAAGTCTAAATGATGAAATGGCAGAGATGGAAAGAAGAAAAATTGTTCATTGATGTTAGTTAGTTCAGCGAGGCAGAGTCTATGTGTTTGATTCTTTTCCTGAATTAACCAGTCATAAATGAATACAACTAATGCATATCTATGTAAACGACCAGCTGTGATGAATTATCTGACTTATCTAGTACCACACCATTTTTAAACCAACAGACCATACATTATGATCATTAACACAAAAGTGGACCAATCCAATGCTACATTTACTGGGGCTGGGAAACAACTGAGTTGTTAGGCATGCCAAATATTTTGAGTTGGATCAAATTCTTTGGGTGCACTATTTACGATAACTTATCTGAAGAAAAAAATGTCAAGGACCCTAATAAGGACAAAGAGCAAAAAGTCATGAAATTTTCAATATATAGTTTAGAGGTATTTTTATGAGTATACATTTAATGATAGCAATCAATTTTCTTTTCCTCACAAAAAAAGCAAAATTTATCTTTTTTAATAGTTCTGTTCAAATGATCTTAACACCGCACTTCGATTTGATTCATGCTTATAGTCCTAAGAGCAAGTGAGAGAGATTTATCATGGAATGCAGTAAAATTCTCAATACTTCATTCTCAGGTTTATTTCAAACCCCATTCCATCCAAATTGTTTCTATACATTCCAGCTAATTGGTGAGCTTCTAGTACATAGGAGGTTTCATTCTTCCTTTTTGGGATAAATGGATAGTGAGATAAATTACCTGCCTCCAGAGAACTTATGTAACTTAGGTCCGAACTATATTGTAGGGAGTTAAGACTGTGAAATATTGAAAGGGCATCTAATGCTGCAGTGGAGAAAACAGGACAGAAAAGAGAGCTGTGAGGAAATGACAGTAATGGTCTGTAAGAAACAAGAGAAAGATGGGCAGCAGCAGGGTGGGATAGTGTGGGAGGGGAGGAATGGAAGCGGGGAGGTGATTTTCACTGTGCTCCACTCTATGCTCAGTTTAGAGCTCTTCCTTCTCTGGATTTCTTTTCTGTTTCCCACAAACTGTTGCATACAGTTATAGCTTCACAGTGTTATAAAACTGTTCCATGCTCTTTCACAAACCAAATGGTTTGCAATATATTCTCTATTTCTTCATCACTCTCACTCAGTGCCCAGGGTAGAATTGAGCACAGGGAATGTTCTCAGTAACTTGTATATTCAATAAAAACGGAAATTTCAAAATAGAAATTTTTTAAAGATCTTATATCACCCTGAAATAACTACTAGGCATATATTTAATCTAGACATCTTATGCAGATTTATTTCAGTAGGTATTTGACCAAGTTCTCTATCTCCCTTCCTTTCTTGTTGCCATCACAACATGTGAGTTTTGTGAATAGTGACAGAATTGAGTCTCTCATGTTAATTTTTAAAATGAAATTTAACAGAGGTTATTGCTAAACTGTCTTTGCTGTCTCCTCAAGCAGAGAAAGGGCAACATGGCTTAGGAATAAAATTAACCGGTTTCACCCCCCAGTTCTGTTGTTTCATGTTCAATGCAGTAATTATATTTTATGTAAAGTTATTTATAGAAGCTATTATGAGAAAAGGTGCTGCCAAGGTATGATAGCATCAGTCATTTCTTTTTTTTCTGGCACAAATGCTGAAACTGGAAAAGTGGATATAAATAATTAACATATCTTCACATTCAATTTCTGACTTTTTTTCAGAATTCTCTGTTTGACATTCAGCCTTTTTCAAAGCAATTACAGTAATAAAATAATATGCTTACTAAGAATGTATTTTTTTTAATTTTTGATTTGTTTTTAATTTGAATAAGGAAAGAGAAAAGCTTTAAATAGAGGCACCAGTGAATGTTTTAAATTAGAATAAAGACTTTTAAAAAGTGTGGCAACATTAACAAAATTTTAGAAATTATGCAGAAGCATGAGAGCATATTATATTTCTAAAAAGGCAGAAATTGCTGGCTTAAGTGACATGCAAATAGGCTTGCTATTAAGGTGTTGCCTTAAACAGCATTCATTTCTCTGAAACTTATAATTAGATCAAATATACTATTACCATTCACCTGGAGGTGGGTTAGTAGAGTGCAGCTTTAGAGAAAAGAATTAACATAGAAAGATACTCTTGGAGCTAAAGATGGGAGAAAAATCTCATTTTTACATTGAAAATGTATGTATTCACCTGTTATAAAAAATTCTCCCCTTTCAGGCATTCTCTTTAGAGCCAGATTTATCGTTGAGAAATCAAATCACTTATAGCTTTTCAGAATTTGAAAATTCTAAAAATAATGAGTCTATTTTCTTTCCAATAGTATAACTTTGTATTAAGACCCCCACTTAGTTAAGAACAAAGGGAAGGAAGCACATATGGAATCCTTTTCTTCTCTGTTTCCCTGCTCAAGGATTTTGCTGCTTGAACCAGCTCCTTGTACCAGCAGCAACATGACTTAGAATCTATTCACTACTTACTCAAATATGGTAGGCTACATTGGCTAAGCAGACCGAATTTACTTCCTGAGCAGTTAGCATGACTGTATATGGCAGTACTGCCTTATTCACCAATCACTGTTAGAGAAGCTGAAACAGAGCACTCAGGTATCAAAGAGCCTACACTTCCAGAAGCTCAGCCATGCCCAGGTTGTACTTATATATAGAATTGGTTCAGATATATAAGGCATGGTAACTTAGTCCATGATATAATAAGGTCCAGAGACTAAACTGACAACTGTTTCTCCCTTGGGGGAAGACTTAGAGAGGTAGATGGAAATAGGGGTAGGAGCTTTCTTGAGAAGGTGAGGGAATTTTTGAGAAGATTCCTTCTCAAAAGATTGAGACAAAAAAGCAGGACAAAAAAGAGTTAAGTTTGCTACATAATATTCAAATCTTAGTTTAACTCAGCATTTCCCAATATGTGTTCCAAATATAATAGATATATTTCTGATAATGTCAGTCCATGGATTTTTCACTATACTAAAATTGTAATGCTCAGTGGTCTTCCATGTGTTAAAGCAATGGTTTTCAAGATTTCAGGAGAAGTGTAGATATTAAGTAGAACAATAAAACCATTGGTCATTTTAGACTCTTAATTAGATAATTGCTTTTCCAAAGTAGTATAATAACTTTGAGTGCTAGGCCAGAACAACTTGTTATGGAAGTTTACTATAAAAATTAGTGAGAGAGAATTCAAAATATTATAAAGTTACATCCTTGTACAAACAGAGATAAAGGGCTTTGGGCATAAAGAGGGCAAAAAATAATGGCAACAGATAAATTTGATTGAACAGCTCCACATGCCAGGTACTTTCCAAGGATGTAAAATACATTATTTCATTCAATCTTTATTACAACATTCTCATATTTTCTTCATTCTATAGATATGAAAATATGGAAACAAAGGTAGAGAGTTTAAGTAATGTGCCCAAGTTTAAACAGCTATCAGTGGCAGAGAGTGGGTTCCAACTCAAGACTTCTGGGTCCAGAGCTAATGCTTTGGATGCTATATTCTACAGAGAGTTTAGACACAGCTTTCCTCACTTTCAGTAACCTCATTTCTACAGGCTCAAATTTCCAGTCAAGAAGTAAGAAAGAAGGGGAGAAAAACGGTGATTCAATAGAGGTTTCAGAGAGATCAAGGAGAAGCTGCCCCCAAAAAGGGTGTGTGTGCTATACTTGGCTTCATGTTTTAAATCTAGAAGATAGCCTCAAAAAGCACCACCGTGCCTCATGTACAGTCATAGTGATATGTAAATAGTGTCATTGAAATTTAGGCACAGAGAGGGCTTGAGTTTTGCTTCTCTGTGGTATGAATTTGGCCCAGAAATTCTTGCATATGCTGGAGGAGAATAGAAAGATAGCTGTGTTGAGAATTCAGAAGAAAGATACGGGACTTCTCTGACACAATGCAGCATGGCTATAGGGTTGAGAGACCAAAGGCTGGCTGAGACTGCGATAAGGACAATGTCAGTGAAAATCAAAGTGAGGACAAGTCATTGGGGATTTTGAGCATACAAGTAGGACAGACCATGGGTACACCAATGCAGATGCCAGCAGCAAATTTTAGCAGACCAATCAGTGAACAAACTCTCAAGGAGGAAGTTAAGACCACTGCTTAAAATCACTTATGGGTACAAGGCCACAATTTCCATCCATAGTCATTGCAAGCAACAGTAAGTTCCAACTCGATTCCAGGTTCATCTAGCAGTAAACCTGGAGGCAAGAAGTCTCTGAACTTCTGATTGTTAACCAAAAAAGCAGTTGTATTTGTCAGAAATTATTTTGAACTAGAAAGTTCTGAGATACATTGAACTGGCACTTTTAAATTGGTTTCTCACCCCATTATAATCCACCACTCAGAAAAAGTAGAGATTAGAATAGTTGTAAGAAAAAGAAAATGAGACACTTTTTGCATATCCTAATTTATATGATGTTTAATTGCAAGCAGTAGCTACACAGATACTAGTTCTATGTGATGTTAATAAATAATATTAAAAAAATATTTCCTTACTATATAAGATTAGCAAATACTGAGTTAAAAAATTAAAAAGGTTTCCATGGTGTAGAAATTCTCAGACACTTAAATTAGATCATTAGCATTATGAGAGCAGAATATACAATGCCAAGTTTGGAAATGTGCTATTCCAAAACATATTCACATGTTAATTTTTTATAATAAATTTCCATGTTAAATTTTACATTTAACATAATTAGTATTCCACAGAACGCTCTTTGAGAAACAATGGTTTGGCTCGATATAAGGGATCTGTGTGATTATTAAACATAAAGCCAGGAGATCCAAATTTAGGGTATGTATGATCACTCACACAGACACAGAAGGACAGAGAGAGAGAGGGAAGGAGGGAGAAAGAAACCAACCTTGCAAGTATTTTACAATTTCTTACTAATACTTTAATAAAAATTACCAGAGCTGGTAATCTTATTTGACAATCTTTATCATACATTCATTTTGTGCTAGACAGTAAGACAGTGAGACTGTTTTTTCCCCTCAAGTAAGTTGTCTTGCCTGCAGCCATCTGAGCACTATTAGCTATAGTAAGATGGTCTAAATTTTGAGTTAACATTAATTGAGAAAAACTAAGCAAGCTTTCCTCCCTGCCTGCTCAAGCACAATGTTCACTTTAGTACAGGTAATCAAAGGCTTCTTTAGTACAGATAATCAAAATTCTTTTCCCAAGATAGGCATTCATTTATTAACTTGTACTAGAATTTTGTCTGAGCAAATATTTTCTAGAAAAATCTGGATGACCAAAATAGGAGCACTTGCTAAAATCCACGTTATTTTTTATTCTTTGTTTTTAAGCTACTTAAATTCCACTTAAATAAATAGTCATATATGAAAACCAACATTATACTTTCTCAAACTCTGCTTTTAAGACTTTCGAGGTTGTTTCATTTAACCCAATTAATCTTGAAGGACATCACTGCTAACTCTCAACAGGTGTTATAACACAATAGATAGAAAAATCCATAGCACATTATAATCAGTTACTCTAAAATGATCCTAGTGTTGTACCAACACCAATAAGCTGTTTAAATTCATGTCTTAGCAGCATCTGTTGCTAGCAGATTTAATACCTGATTGTTAGATCAGGATTTCATCCAGGAAATACTAGAAGCATAGTCTAGTTAAACTCGTGTCAGATAAATCCTTATCCTAAAAGTCCAGGTTTCATTTAAGGGGTTATCATGTTTCTTTCCTGTGTTACCTTGTCTTTGTCCAGTGAAGAGAAGCACAAGCCATTCTGATTACTTTTAGTCAGGGTGGAATAAGTAAACATGGGGAAGCAAGGAAAAGTACAAACCGTGGAAATGTATATTACTGCTCAGGAGTTAGTAGCTTCCTCAGATGCCCAAGAGCAGCTGTGGTGTCCTTTTTGAAGAACCTGAATCAAAGATGCACAACTCTGCCTCTGTATTCTAAAGCTCAACCAGTGCATCTGTTGGTTTATGACCACTCCCAACCATTAGCATTCTCTCTATGTCTCAAAAAAGTGGATTAGATTAATTCAGATGGACTCTGACAGTTGGGCAGTGCTCCCATATTAGGCCACATCATAGTCTCTGCCAGTTCATAGCCATTTACATATGGCGGTTCATGAGCATAAATCCACTCCTGCTTCCACTGTCAGGAAGGGAGAGTCATGTTATTAGATTCCCTCATAAATATTTGTTGTAAGTATAGAGAACCTAATAAATTCTTTTCCAATGCATTTTACTGTAAGTTCTGTCAAGAACTGTAAGGGATCTGAGATTTCAACCTACCTACAATTAAAACATTAGCCTGCCACAATTTTATGATTCCTGGCTGAAGACAAGAGATTCTTGAGTCAGAGACAATGAACAGTAATTATTTACAGCAATAACAGGAGCCAGAGCATCATATTTTTGTACTATTCTGGCAAGCCACAGTTTCCACAGAGCAATAGAAAGAGGGCAACGTGATACCTGCACAAGAGAAATCCCAAGCTCAGTGAACCCAAATCTTTTTAAATGAACAATAAGCACATTTCCACAGAGAGAGACATTATCTTTAATGTACTTGCTATGGTCTGAATAATTGTGCCCCCCCCCATCTCAGATTTATATGTTGAAATTTCAATGCTCAGTTTGACAGTGTTAAGAGGTGGAGTCTTTGGTATATGCTTAGGTCAGGAGGGTAAATTCCTCATGAATGGGATTATTGTTTTGTTTTTTTTTTTAAAGAGACCTCACAGAGATTCCTCGCCCTTTCCACCATATGAGGCTACAATGAGAAGTCTGCAACATGAAAGAAAGCCATCCCTGAACCGTGCTGGCACTCTGATCTCAGACTTCCAGCCTTCAGAACTGTAGGAAATGTCTGTCATTTATAAGCCCCCCAGTCTGTGGTGTTTAGTTATAGAAGCCCTAACAAACTGAGACAGTGCCAGACAGTAAACAAAACTGGACTTGGCTCCAGAGAAAGATAGTATCCCTATCCTCCAAAGTTGTTCACTAGACAAACATCTTTGAGGGACAGTTCAAGGAAAAAGGCAGCCGGTGCCTCTGCTTGCAAGACGTGCAGAAGACTGTGGCTCAAAGGATGCTAAATATGATTTATATGATGAAGTATAATTAAACAAAAATAATATTTCATACATGAAATGTTGGAGTTGCATATGAAAATTGAAAACACCAAGTGTGAACTGTTCTTTTCATTAGTCATAGTCACTAGAGTAGTCCAGAACTGCTCTCTCCCCATTTCAAGACCTCTACCAAATTCTGCCTTACACTCATCACTTCTTCTGCTAGAGGCTTTAGGATAAAGCACTGAAAAGATAGCTTCTCTTCAAACACATGGTTTCCATATAAATAAAGCATTTTCTATTCATCTTAGCACCATCGTTTCCTTCCTCATCTTTTTCCCCGCCTAAAACATGTGGAGATATGAAGAAAAACTATTGTTCTCGAGAATAGAGAAATCGTTGAGATCTATCTGTCCTAAATAATCAGCTAGCATTTCCTTCTTAGGGCAACCCATTTGCATGGCTAGAAATGAATGCTTAAGGAAAAATTAAATTTCCAGAATGTAGTAGGATTTCACCAGGATGTTTGCTTTGCTTTGCTTTTATTTGCATAAACATATATATCATTTATTTTTTATAGCAAATCCATAACTGATTATGACAGAGACTGCATGTCTATTTGACATCTATCTTTACCTTCTACCATTTTAGAGATATCAGACTTATTCAAATCGTTAATATGACTAGTCAGAAGAATAAATTACTTGGATTTCTTGGAGCTAGATATAGCCATGAAACTAAAGTCTGCCAAAAATGATAATGATATAAGATATTTTGGAAGAAAATTGGGGAAGACGCCATGAAGTAACTGACTTTGCATGGAAGTATGCTGCTTTTTTTGGTCTTTGACTTCTGCTTTATTATTGGAGCCTAAAATGTGGATCTGATGGCTGGAGCTTTAACAGCTCTTGTTAAGAATTGTAGAGCAGAAGTTTAGCTATAGCCTCAGTCCTGATGGCTTCCTGAAACCATTATGCCAGCCTCATTCTATCTCCAAACTTCTATTATGAGGCTACTTGCCCCCCATGACATGCACACACACACACACACAAATTCTTAATGTGTTTAAACCACTATGGTTTTTGTTTGTTTGTTTTTGGAGAGGGGTATGTTTTATTATTTGCAGCCCTATATAATTGTGAACTATGTAATCATACAGAAATTTTGTAGAATACATTGAAAAATACAAATAAATGCAAAATTATCTCATGTTATTGTTTTAGTGGCAAAATTTATCCAGATTGTAAATGTGTTACAAAAAAATAAATCTAAAACATTGTTAGTATGAGAAAACAAACACTTTATATGTAGAATTTTATTTTAGTATTTATTTTTAGTTTACTTTTTTTAGCAGATCTTATTCTTGGCTTCAGAAAGTGAGAACTTAATTTCTACCCTTGAGGTCTTTAACAAGACTTAGAAATATAACCACCTGAGATTACACTAGACCCCATGGTTTTGGTCATCCTATCAAACTCTAAACAATAAATAACTTTTTTGTATTTTTCCTAAAACTCATCATGCCTCTAAAATATATGTATACACACAATAAACATCTATTTTATGGAAGGCACTATTTTTTTAATCCTAAGAATTCAACAGTAAGCAAGGCAAATACCCTGCCTCTAGGGAATTAAGCAAATAAATATTCAATATGAGATCAAGTGGTATGTGCTACTTAATATGAAGAAAAAGAAGACAAGTAGTGGTGGTGGAGAGTGCCATGGCTGAGGCTGGAGTATTTAATATTGGGTAGTCAGGAACAATTTGTCTGCAGAAGTGAAATTTGAGAAAGTGTATGAAAAATATGATGGATTCTTATATGTAAATTATATCAACTGAATTTTTTACTTGATAATATTATCTTGAAGATATTTTTATTTGCTTTGCATATTCATTTTAAACATATCACAGATTATAATTTTAGAGTTTAAGGTCTAATATTTTAGATATTCCTTAATTTAATGTTTCATGAGATATAAGATTAGAAAAAAATATATAGCATCTAGTCTAGTCTTATTTTAGAAATGAAGATATTGAAACACAGGTACATATGTTCAGTCATTTTTCTGAAAGCATGCAGGTAGAATATGTAGGATGACTCTCAACTGTGGGCCTTGGTAAGTCATGTATTATCAGCACAGGTCAGAACTCAAAAATTAAAACTTACATTTCTCAACTCTAAAATAGTATACTTTTTTTTTAAAGTAAGTAACACAGTTCATTATCATTTAGGATATATTTTCAAAGCAATGTTTGGCATTATCTCCATTCAAAGGTTAATGCATTTGATAAGTAAGTTGTAAAATTAATTGCTTGCTTCATCAAGAATAGATTCCAGTAATAGATAGGATCTAAAAATTTTATTAACAATGCTACATTATCTAAAATATTTATACGTATTATGGATGGATTGTGTATTACATATAGGTGTGTGCATATGTCTGTGTATGTATATATAAACATATTATATGTATATATAATAGATACCTCAATTTTAAAAGTATTATGTCCAGCATTTCACTTCCAGTAGCTAGTTGTCTGGGCTCATGTTTTGGCCATGGTAATTATTCTTCAAGATGAGCTAACTATACTATGTTAATATCATTTTGGTTAAAATAAAAATAATTTTTAGTCAATGACTTAAATTACTGCTAGACCAATATGTTTTATAAAAAATTAAGGATATTTTCAGTTGCTTGAAAGAGAATCACAATAGTTTCAGACCCATAAATTTATTAAGTGAATAACCTGACATTTCTTTTGAAACAAGGAAATAAAAAAGTTATAAAATGTAGCAATTCTAAACAATATCAAGGCATAAAGAATTCTTTACACTATATGTTATATATCCTCTAAAGAATTGCATAAAGTTTGACGTCAATGTTAAAATAAACATGTGAAAATCTGGAGATGGTTTCGAGAGTACCAACTAACGTTTTAAAAAAACAACAATTTAGAAGACTGGAAAATGCATGTGAAAATTTTAAATAAACCTGAAAGTGACTACATTTTTTCTCTAGCTCCTCAAATAATTGGATAGAAGAGAAATAATGTTAGTTTCTGATGCACAAAGAGAGAGTAAGAATGAATTCTTTATTGATGAAACATGAGTGGTTTCCCCTGCAGCATAATTAATATTTCAACTCATCTTGGGGGAGCTGCGAGGAATGGTTAACATCTAGTTAGGTGACTTAGGTGTTCACCTAATTTAAAGCTAAGAAACCTATCCATTTGAGTTCACTCAACTTCATTATTCTCTCATATTTTATCCTCTCAAACACATTTTTTTGGCATTTTGTTCATCAGTTTACAATGATAATCCCAGAAATGAAACTGCATGCCATAAATAGTTTCAAAATACAAACTTTTATTTAGAACAAAATTTAAACATGGCAGGTGTTCGTGGTTTAAATTACCTGCCACAAAGCCAACTTGTGTTGCAGCCATCAAAAAAGAAAAACTGCTTGTACTTCTTTTCAAGACTTTGAATCAAAACACTTTCACTCACAAAAATGATTAAAATGAAAATTATGATTGAATCGAGCAGTAGACAATCACAAGTCAAAATGTTAAGGTCATTTTCCAAGGTAAAAGTTTCTCCATGATGATGTAGAAGTTTTTTTATTATCACTGGAAAGCTGAAAATGTTTAAATAAATTGGATAAAGAAAAAATAAAATTTAGGAGAAGAGCAATGGAAGTGCAACATAAAAAGCAGAAATGAGGCAATAAAATGGATCAGAAATGCATAACAAGGAAAAATAATATTTTTCATACAAAAAAAGTAGGTCTAATAAAATGTAAACAAAAAGAGTGATGTTAATGTTTTACATTTAGTAATGTCAATATTCTAGATTCTTTTTATTCAAAACCAAAACTTTAAACATATGCAGATTTATTTATTTTCAAAACAATTTATGTGGGTCTACTAGTTCTGATCCCTGTCTTGATATTATGGAGAATTCATAGATGAAACTAAATATTGCTCTTATACAAAAGTTTGGTTGTGGTTAAGGTCATAGTGAAAAGTCATTAGAAGAACAAATGTGAGAAGAAAAAAGGTAAAGAAGGTAATTTAAGGGTGGTACCCTTTTTAGGTCTTTCTCTTACTACCTTCACTCCCAGATTAGAATATAAATGTGAATGCTATTTCCTGTCCTCAAGAAGTTTCAAGGATATAGATATTATCTGAAAAACAACAACCATTTAAGATCCTTAAAGAATAGAACAAAAGAGGAATTATGAATCATAATTATAAATTTGATTGATGAGACTTACAAACATTAGATGTGACTATGTAGAAAAGGAAGACAAAGGAAAGTATCAGCTCTCTATCTTTGAAGACTGAAAATTAACCCAGTTAGAGTGTATGAGGAGGAGCACAGCTGAGATAGAGCCCATGGTATATGATTAACTCAAGTGGAAGCAATTGAGTTGTAGCACACTTTTAGATATCCAAGTAGAATAATCCCCTGCTTATCCATGGTTTTGCTTGCTAAGATTTTAGTTACTCATAGTCAACCAGAGTCCAAAAATATTAAACAAAAAATTCCAGAAATAAACAATTCATAAGTTTTAAGTTGAATGCCATTCAGTCATAAGTAGCGTGATGAAATCCCATGCCTTCCCACTTGGGACATGATTCATCCCTTTGTCCAGTGGCTCCACATGGTATACACTCCCTGTTTCTTAGTCACTTATTAGCCATCTTGATTATCAAATTGACTGTTGAGGCATCACAGTGCTTGTGTTCCAAGTAGTCCTTATTTTACTTAATAAAGACCCCAAAGAATAAGAGAAGTTGCTAAATTGCTTCCTTTAAGTGAAAAGGTGAAAGTTCCTGACTGAATATGGAAAGAGAAAAAAAGATACTCAAGAATTCTTTTCAGAAATTTGGATCCTGACCAGATTTTTGTACTTCCTCTTCTCTCTACCTGGATTTGTTTTTTTCCTATCTAGTTACCTACATAAGTGACTATCTTATCTCTTTCAAGCCATCATCATATTTTATCTTTTAATGTAAACTTCCCTGGTCATGATATTTAAATTTTCTCACAAAACTCCCCAATAAATATCTATTCTTGTTCCCTTTGTATTTTTATCCATGATACTTACTATATTCTAACTTACTTATAATTCACTCATTTTAATTTATTTATTATTCCTCTTCCCCAGCTAGAATATTAGATCTATGAAGGCAGAAAATTTTGTCTATTTTGTACACTTTGATATCTGTAATACATAAAGCAGTGCCTGAGTTACTGAATATGTATTTTTTAAATAAACAAATGAATGAATAAACGAGCACATGAATGAAGAGCGAGTGAATGTTTATTAACTCGTCCCAATAAGCTGTCATATTTGCTTGGACACAATTCAGAGAGACAACCTTTGAAGAAGTAATCATTTTTATTATAAGCATACCCTACCTTCTGATATTTTGTGAAATAGCTAAAATTTATATATAGCTAAATATATCTTTAACCAAGGAAAGTTCTAATCATATTCAGAATATTTCAGTCTAACAAAAAAGGATTTTTTTTATATACCTTCTTTAACTGAATTTCAGAAAAAACTACACATTCAGACTATCAATTCCTGGCTATTCCCTGTGTATCATAATTTTCACTTGAGGATTTATTTTCTAAGGACAGGGTTTCCTTTAATGAACAAATAACAATGCCTGGATCAGGGATCGCCCCTTACAGCCTACACATTTTACCTTCTACCATGGTTTACAGGCTTTATTCTTCAACTAACTCAGTAAGATAAGACATCCCACAATCCTATTGAATCAATTGGATAAAATTCTTAGATTCAGCTAAGCTTCAACTTATCGAAAGTAAAACAGCCACACAGGGAGAACAGACTAACTTTTTTCTTCTACTCAGTTGAAAAAAGTACAAAGCACTCACTGATTGTATTTCTCAGCCATAGGAGGTATTTCCAAGCCAGACATGCATATTCTTTTCAATGACTAAAAAAGATTCTCAAGGAGAAAGCAGTCTCACACTGACATGATTCCCAAGAGGAGAAGGACAAAAGATTAGACCCCGTCTCGCTGAAATTTATATGTGGCTTTGCCTATCTCCTTACCTGTGAAAATGTTTCAATTGGAAAAGTCCTGATCCTGATTCCCTTCTGCTGGAACTTTAGAAATCTATCCTAAAAGGAACCCTCTTCAGAAAAAAAAGAAAGAAAGAGAGAGAGAGAGAGAAGAAAGAGAGAGAGAGAAAAGAAACAAACAAACAAACAAACAAAGAAACAAACAAACAAACAAACAGAAAGAGAGAGAGAGAGAGAGGGAGGCAGGGAGGGAGGGAGGGAGAGAGGGAAGGAAGGAAGGAAGGAAGGAAGGAAGGAAGGAAGAAAGGAAGGAAGGAAGGAAAAAAGGAAGGAAAGGAAAGGAAAGGAAAGGAAAGGAAAGGAAAGGGAAAGAAAGAAAGAGAAAGAAAGAAAGAAAGAAAGAAAGAAAGAAAGAAAGAAAGAAAGAAAGAAAGAAAGAGAGAGAGAGAGAGAGAGAGAGAGAGAGAGAAAGAAAGAAAGAAAGAAAGAAAGAAAGAAAGAAAGAAAGAAAGAAAGAAAGAAAGAAAGAAAGAAAGAAAGAAAGAAAGAAAGAAAAAGAAAGAAATAGGAAGGAAGGAAGGAAGGAAGGAAGGAAGGAAGGAAGGAAGGAAGGAAGAAAACCTCCCATAGTAATATTCTTTTTAAGAAAAAAATATGTTGTAGTACCTGACATATTATATAACCAACTCTGAATGTATTCTTAGATAAAGTATATGTTTTACAAATAATGAAGAAATCAAAGTTGCTTGTATATCTGAAACTGCAATTGTGATGGGATAAATGCAGATTTTTTTCAAGATAACCATTTTGTGTATATTGATATTTCACAGAAAATAACATTAAACTTACAAAATCTAGATGTCACAAATGGCTTTGAGATTTCAGCCTTTATTTTTATCAACTATCCGTGAGTGCTTCTTTTTATCAGAGTCATGTTTCCCCACTGTAGCTTAGTGAACAACTATTTATTTGCCCCAAGTTTTTTGTAACTATGAACTCAATGTTGCAACCTCTAACATCAGCAGAATTTTTAGTAGGTAAGAATAAATCAAAGAAAATGGGGTTTAGAGTTTCCTGTTGCAAAGCAAAAAAAATATACAATATAAATTTTAACATTTATGAAAGAAAAATACAAGTTTTTTTTTTTAGTGTAATAGAGCAAACTAATATAGATTGAGGTTTTGACATAATAACTAGAAAGTGAAAAGAAATTAATCAGACAAGGAGTAGAGGAATGACCATTCCTGATGGTGAGAATGTGTTCAAAGGCCCTATGGCAGGACAGAGCTTGATGTGATCAAGAAATGTTTAAAAATCTTGTATTGGAAGCTTAGAATTAAAACCCCAAATGTTCTAATAAATAACAAAAAGTCTTAACTATATGACATAATGAATATTGATTTCTTGCTGCTGTCCAAAGCAGTTCATATGGCCCTTCTGGGTGCCTTTCCTCCAAGTGGTGATTCTGGCATACAGACTTTTTTCATTGGGTGGCTTTGCCATTTTAGAATTTGTCTCTTTCAAGGGACAAAAAGGATCACATGTAAAATGTTACTATTGCAAGTGGGATATATCCCTTTTATATTCCATTGATGAATATTTTTCATTTGTTTCCAACTTAGCTTCAAGTGTGGATGAGAAATATAATCTTCCTTTTATGTTCAGAAAGTTTGCATATCTATCCAGTCTTCACAACAAAAGGAAAAGAGAAAGAAAAGCTGAGACCAGAGAGCTAAGCAGGTGTGACATGATATAGTCTTATATAGTTTACTAAGATATTGAATTATATCTAAAAAATAGGAAGTAAATGAATGACTTAAAGCAAGAGTGATATAATTTAATTTGCACTTTTACAAGATCACTCTAATTATAATGTGGCTATCAGGAAAGGAGTAAGGTGTACTAGTCTGAAGCTCAAAAAGAGAGTTCTATTTGATGACAAAATCCGGAATTTGATATCCTGTAGGAAGTAATTGAAGTAAATGGGTACAAGTGAGTTTTCTCTAGAGGGAAATAAACTCCAACATTTTTAAACTAAGCTAGTTCAAGTTAATATTATTTATTCTTGTTTTCAGTAAAGCTTAAAAGCAAATAAAATGTCTGACTTTCAGACCAATAACCATTATTACACTGTACATTCAGAAAAAGGAGAGGAAAAAAGAAGGCATGTGGCTCTGACACTTCATTTTCTTTTTACCATCTGGAAAGTGCTGATAGAGTACACGTAGTTTTATTGTACCTACTTCTTGTACTAACTTTGGAAAGAACACAAATAGCCAACATTTTGATTTCCAAAACATTTTTTAATGTGTGAAAAGATTTAAGTGTATGGATGAGTCAAAGATAAGTTTCTGTGAGTCACTGAGGATTAAAGAATAGAAATGCCAATTTCAATCTCTAGTAACTGACAGATTTGATAAACATTTATAAAACAAGATTATCTGTACCATAACATACAGCAAGATGAAATGCAATGTGGAGTTCTCTCTTCATTAAAAGTTCCTAAATATGAGAACTTAAATGACTAACTGATAAAGGGTCATCTCTAAGGCATTATGAATGAGACAGAGAAAGGACCAGAGCCAAGTTATATTTTTTAGAGGAAGTATTTGCTTACAACCAAAATCTGGTTTTAATGACCATTGTGGTTTATTATACATCCCCATCAATGGTTATTTGTTAATACAATAAAGAGAAGGTTTAAACAAATACAAGGTGGTCTTTACCTCCTGTAGTTACCAGTGAAGAATAAAGCAAGAGGATGGCCCAGAAGAAACATAGACAGAGAGTAGCAGACTCTTAGGAGCTCTGGTGAAGGATCTGTAAAGTCAGTTGCATATAAATATTAATTTTGTTAATTGCTCCATCACTAGTATGCCTTAGCTGTCCTGCCCATTCAAGACTGGAATAGCAGGAGCTCTGCCCCTGAAGTAATTTGGTTGTAAGCAATATTGAAGTTGCACTGAAACAAAAGATTTTCTAAATTCTACTATTCTGGTTACCATAGATTTTTATAATTATGTGCATTTATAGGGCTAAATCAATTTCAAGCCTTTTACATCATAAAGATGTAAAAGGCTTGAAATTGAGAATCTGAAAATAGTTATAGATAGACTGTTCCAGAATATAAAATGTCAAATACATGATGACATAACTTCTAGTTCTTTTTTTTGACCTCTGAGCTCAATCGTGAATCAGAAACTTATGAGGGAGGATTTACTTTTCCAAATCTGGAATATGCATTCATTCTTTCCACTCTTAGTCCATTACTATTATATATTTTTATCTTAATTCCACTTTTTTGAACATGGGTTTATTCTGTAGATATTTACTGACAGGAGGACTTGTTGACTCTACAATGTCCTCCATAACCAAATTCACACAGCATTTGTCATCTGGTTTAAATTTCTTCCTTAATAGTGTAACCACAGCATTCCTGAGACCCTCTGAAAATGAAAATGTATATTTCCCAAAGTTTTACCTTCTCTGTTTTTCATAGTTACACAATTAAATTGTCTTATTGTGACACTCAGTACTAAGGAATTACTTGAGCTGGGGTTTCACCTTATTTATTTTAAAAATTCAAGAGTCAGCTCTTTTGATTTATGAAATTTCTTTCTCTTAATACATCTCTATATGGCATGGTCCCAGTTACTGCAATTAGACCAAAGGTAGGCAGAGAGGAAGAAACTTGTGTACAGTTGATATTACTGTAATATATTTTCTCAATCCAAAAAAGGACCATTTTTTCAAAACCAACTAGGTTCAAAATGGGCTCAAGTGACAAAGGAAGTCATTTGAGATTTCTTCCAACCTACTTTTTAATCTTTCTAGTCATTCCTGCTGGTTTGCCTACATGTTAATTATTTTTAATCTTGTTCTATTTTAGAAAGTTAGTGACAATGAGCAAAAAGAGTTTTGTCTAATCACTTAGTATGTGGTTTAGATAATTGTTAGAAACAGGAAACAATCTTTTACTTCATGCACATAAAGCAAAGCACAAAACTTTATAGTCATGTCCTTATCTTACATCTAAGCCATCATCACCGGAGCATAAAGATTCTTAACTATAGAGATTTCATGAGTTCTTTCTTTCTTGAATTTTAAGAATAGTTCCCTACTGAGTGGGAGGAAAACAGAATGGGTGTAGAATACATTGACAATAAAAGAAACCAAGAATCAACTGTTTCAAAGGGAAAAATAAGACTGACTCTCTCTCTTTCTCTTTCTCTCTCTCTCTCTGGCCTATCAGGAGAGGGGCCTGGGCAAACTCCAAGAGTACAAAGGAAAGGAATTGAATTGTTTAAATTGCTTACAGGTGAATGGCCTTAGCCTTAGTTTTTGAATTAGTCAGCATCACAGAAGAGAATGGCAGACAATAGCCACCTGTGAGAAGCACAGGATGAAATAAAAGAGAGAAAAGGCCAAGGAATTATTTCCAAGTCCTGTTGTGGAAGGTGAAACCTCTACTGTGGGCTTTTCTCCAGAGGGCTTCTTTTCCTTTTCCTTATGGGACAAGAAATATAGAAATATTTTCTACCATAAGAAAAGGATTCAGCTTCTTGAAGAATATGAGATGATTCCAATGTGCTTAAAAACATCCTTTCTGCAGAATAAATTTGACATCTTTAATGGCCCATCTAACTTATATAGTCCAGGGCTGGAGCTTCAAGGACATTCAGTAGGCAGTGATTTCTACAATAAAAACAAACAAACAAACAAACAAACAAACAAAAAAATGAAGCCTGTGGGTCCTGGATGCTCAAAATTATTTTCAGTGCCCAGAAGTTTCACAATGATTCTTCTCCTGGGTTAAATACCTTGTTTCTGCATGTTCTACTTATAATGCAGATTCTGTTACTTTAAAAAAAAATAACCAATTTATAATCACCGATTAGCTTGGATTTAGGTATTAGCTATTTGATTTATAATAAGCACATTAGGTTTCTTCATGAGAAAGAAAATTGGAAATTTAAGAAACATGAGTGACACTCAGAGATGATTGGTGCAATTAGAATGATAAAATAGACTGCCATAGTCCAGAAGAGGAAAACTAATCTCTCAGAGTTTGGAGTAAAACCCTAAGAAGAATTGAAATGCAAAAAAGTAAGTAAGGAGGGCACTGAAGACAACAAATACCCAATTTTGATATTGCCAAAAGCTTGTGTGAGCACATGTCCAGTTTTGCTCAGGGTATTCCAGGTTTATACTTGTTTTAATTATTATTATTATTAATTCTCTTTTCATTTCCAGAAGCACCTAAATTTGGTCTATAAATTTTATAGTCACCCTATCAAAGATCATCCCTCCTATGTTTCTCTTCTCAATAGAAGAAAAGGGCTTGAGAGGGGATATTTTTTGCACATGGACATGAAAGAAAAAGTCGAGGGAGATTGTTAAAGACACTAAATGCCAAACTAGGGCAAAGATAGTTATTCTTCAGGGTCAGTCTTTGATTCAGAGTGAAATTTGATTTTCTCTATATCTGCTCTATAAATGCAGAAACTTCCCACCTATTCATGAGTTCACTCTCACATAAAGGGGCATATGTTTCATCTTCTCTCTTTTTCCTACACTAGTCATGTTATCTCCATTGCTGGATTATCATCCTAAAATTGAACTTTTAATATTTTGGTTTTATCATGGACTTTCTCTCATCTTTCTACTCTCTTGACTAGCTCTACCAGCCCATAGCTTTAAGTACATATTTTACTGATATATACTACTTTTAAATCTCCAGTTCAATCTTTTCCTTGGAGTCCCAAGAGATACACACAACTAATTGACTTTGATACTTAGATGTTTCACAAACATCTCAAAATGGCACTTTTGACCTCTGTCCATCATAATTTCCATTTAGTAAATTACTCAAATCAGAAACCAATGAAGCATATCCTCTGTTTCTCCTTTACTCTTGATAAATAATCCATCAATCTATCTCATCAGAACTACCTCTAAAACATGCCTGGAATTCACCAATTCTCCCTTATTCAGTTTTATACACTTTAACTTGGCCATCATCTCTTTACATCTGACCTACTGCAAAGCCTTCTAACTAATCTTCTTAATTCCACTGTTGCCTCTCCAATATACTCTGTACATATTGGCCAGAGACATCTTAAAATGCAAACCAATTATGTCACTGTTCAGACATAGGCTATCTATTACACATTGATAAAACTTCTTACTATGGCCTACAAGATTTTGTTTGACCTAGCCCACAGGTATTACCCCAACCCTATCTCATACTACCCTTCTCCTTGGGCCTCATTCTTCACCCTTCTTGCTCTTTCTTGGTGACATCATGCTTTTTCCCCATGATAGGTGCTTTGCACATGTTCTTTTTTCTGCTGAAATGTTCTGCCCTCCATATGTACATGTCAGCTCCTTTCTCCCCCTTTAAGTTTTGGCTTAAATTTCACCCTTTCAAGGAAGACTCCTTCGGCTTGTCTCAATCCCTTATTTCTATAAAACATTACAATTTATAATCATTTTATATATTTCTCCTTTGACTAATTTACTGTTTTTTGTTTGTTTGTTTTTTCAAATATAAGCTTCAGGGTAGCAGTGAGCATTTCTGTGCTATTCCTCTGATGAGTTCAGGGCCTTTAATATTATAAACACTAAATAAATATTTGTGCAACCAGTTAATCAATTGATTAATCACATGTCAATTAATATTTCATGTATGCTTTAAAAAAGCATCTAGGGAAAAAAAAGTAAAGGATTTATCTTAGGTCTGCAGAAAAGTTAATGTCCAAAGTTTGTTTTCCAAAACAGTCTTTTTCAGGGATGATTTAAGAGAAAAAAGAATGTGGAAAGATGTTTACTCTATAGATCACAAAACACCCCACCTTAGAGCTGCTTCTGGGCCCCATGAGCTAGTTACTAATGTGCAACTAGTCCCACTGTTAACTATGCATTATCCACTTACTCACATAAAGTAAATATCTAGACTTAATTTGATGGACATCCTTGCCATTTAAATGCTCAACCCCACACTTCACGTCTAACATCCAATTAAAATGCATGGGGGAAGTTCACACCTTGGTATCTGCCTACATAGTTATCTATTTATGTAGCAAAAGCTGTCAACTTGACAAGAAGAGATAGAATTTTTTCCCCGTTCATGAAGTACACTAACAACATTAAGAACAAAAGTCAGAGCAAATTAAATTTGTTTACTTCTGCCCATCCCAAGGTATCCAAAGATGAAGACCCTTCGAATTGTTCTAGGTACAAGTACAGGTGTATTTCCTGACTTATAACTTTATAACTTTCTATAGTTCCTTGTACCTCCCTGTTCTTCTTCCTCACCCATCCCTGGGGTTGTACACATTGAAGATTCAGTGATAACAAGGAAAATTTAGGTGGTTGAATTTAATCATTTACTCTTTCTCTCATATATATATGTATGTATACATACATATATATACATACATATATATACACACACATATTTACAATATATACATATATACATTTATATATATATATATATATATATATATATATATATATATATATATTTTTACCTTTCAGAGTTGGTCACATACATCATAGTGCTTTACTTTTATGTACGTAATATGTATAGTACACATTTGAAGAAATGAACAGTGGTTTCTACTATTCTTTTGAATCTTTATATATAGATTAAAACATTAGAATGAATGTTCTAATTATGACAAGGGCCAGAATATAAATAAGCTGTAGAATAATAAAGAATCTAACCAAAGATGGTGTCAAGTAGCATTTTTGGTGACAAACCACCCCCATACTCAGTGGCATACAATAAACATTTACTCTCATACTCGTAGGTCTATGGCTCTGCTCCATGTGTATTCATTCTGGACATAGGCTGAAGTAACAATATCCACTCAGGGCCATATTTTCTCACTGGAAAGTTCTGGAATTTCCAGAGGGATAAGCAGTGACATTTGGTGCCTCCTAAAGCCTAGACTTGTACTGTCACCTCTGCTCACATTCCTTTGGCCAACTTAAGTTATAATGCAAAGTCCAATAACAGTAGGGCAGGGAAATATACTTTTATAAAGAAAGTGGAGTAAAAACAAGTGAATGTTTGCTAAATAATCTACCACTTTCTACTTTCTTGTTCAAAAATATTTATGTGCCTTTTCCATGCAAAATACCACTCCCAAAGAAGACACCCCAAATATATAAACTAAAAAAACAAGTTATATGCCCTCATACTCTCAACATCCAATGGTGGAAGAGAGACAGGATAACTATGGTAACATTTCTATCCAAAAAAAGCAGAATTCTTCACACAGAGCAGTTACCACTCTCCAAAACTTCTGAAATGCTACTGGATAAATGTAAATTTGCTCTATTCTGGAATAGGTAATTTCTCTGCATTAGTCTCCCCTTTTTCTGCCAGTGATAACTCCCTGGCCCATTGTTTTCTATAGTTCGTGGCTCTGCTTTCTGGAATGTCTTTCTTTTTTCTCATTTCATCTAATTCTGAAGAGGGCATGAGAGAACCTATGTGTTTCCATGAGAATAAGAGGTCCTTTCATATATCACAATCTTTGATTCTTTTAGTCTAGGCTGGCAAAGTTTTGCCAACACAGATCTCTGAGACATTTGTATCTCAGAGTTCTCTACGTATTTGATTCCAGTCAAACACATGTACCAAAATCCACCCCACAGGTTTTTAGACATGTCTCCTTCTGTAGACTTAATTATGTGTACATTAGGACTTTGAGGTCTTTGTGGATCTGTGACACTCTTAGGTTTCCTAAAATGTTCCTTTTTTTTTTTTTTTTAACCAGTTGGAACAGTCTACTAAATATACTCTTAAACTCTTCTCAGGTCCTAGCAAAGGCTATTTCAGCCACACCCTTGATTTGTCTTTAAACTGAGGCTATGCCATAAATGGCACACTTAGGATTGTTGAGAAATGGTGTTATTTATAACACTGCAATTTCTGAGTTATTTGTATTCCCTCTAAATTCTTCTTGAAAACTATTTGTTTTTCCCCTAAGCTTATTTCTTTCTTCAGTAAAATGCAGTTAGTTGCAACCAACACCCACTTTCAATATCACCTCAATAGCACCTAGACCAAAGTGATAAGATTGTTCACTATACATACTATCTTCAAAGTCAGAGCAGTTCCTGTTTTACTAAATATTTTGCACTGACTAAAACAGCTCATCATTTTTTCATGTCCAATGAAAAATTTCTTTCTGCCACCAATTACTCCCAAAGCTAATGCTCTCCATTTTTCAGGGCTTTTGTAATGTCAGCAATCTACTTTTAGGTGTTTTTGTGCCAGATTGTCTGTCATATTAATTATCTAATGCTATGTTATAAATCACAAAAAAAAAAACTTACTGGTTTAAAATAACACACACTTATTATCTCAGTTTCTGGGAGTCAGGGATTTGGGCATGGCTTACTGGATTCTCTGCTTTAAGATCCCTTATGATGTTGCAGTGAAATGTAGCTAAAGCTGGGGTTTCATCTGGAAACTCAACTAGGAAAAAGGGTACTTGCTTACTTGCATGATTGTTGGCAACATTTATTTCCTCACAGCTGAAGAATCCATAGTCTTTTGCTTCTCCAAAGCCAACCATGAAGAAAGAGACTCCAGCAAGAGGAATACTACAATCTTATGTAATAACCTAAATATAATCATAGCATATATCCATACCCTGCCCACTCTTAAGAGGAGAGGATTAAACAATGTTGTAAACACTTGAGATGAGGATTCCATCCGTTTTTCAGTCAGCACAACCAATATCCTTTCTAAACTACATTCCCAGAATCTTCTAACTTGTGTCTATGACTCTGGGTTAGAGTTTGCCAACAAGAGAAACTTCTTTATATAATTTGAAAAGTAGAACTGAAGTGAAAGCCACCATTTTTAGAAGGCAGTAGCACCCAGATGTAGAGACTTTACAGACCTCCTCAGAAGGTTCTTTGTTATAACAAACAGCTTCTTGCATTTACCCCAAGTTCTATCTGCTCCACGTACTCCAGTACTTCTGGATGAAGTCATTACTGACTGTTTCTCTGATCCTCTAACTGCACTCTTTAAGACCTTTATTACCACAGATTCTTCCTAATTCATGTAAATCCTAATGCCTGCACTAAATACTTTATTCCCATAATAGTTGTAATGGCTCTATTTTTCTGATCAAAACTAGACCAGTACATATGTACTACATACTCACAATTCAAAAACCTGTCTATGTAACCAAAAAATCTTAGGACAATTCTACATTTTAAACCAGAATATTTGAAGGTGAGCCTTATAATCTGCATTATCACAACAGTTTCCCATGTGATTTTGATGCAAACAGCTTGGGGAGCCAAGGAAGCAGTATTAACCTATAAATCAGGCAACCTGGA
This sequence comes from Macroglossus sobrinus, assembly GCA_004027375.1. Classification (NCBI taxonomy): domain Eukaryota; kingdom Metazoa; phylum Chordata; class Mammalia; order Chiroptera; family Pteropodidae; genus Macroglossus; species Macroglossus sobrinus. Next base: position 34,705 of record PVKZ01004528.1, on the reverse strand, counting down.
CTAAAGTCCCAGCTCTTATATCTGTTAATGTTCTAATCCTTAATAATTGATATCTTTTAATATATTAATAATACTTAATAATTAATAATTGACAAAATAAAGTCACCTAAAATCTTCATGTTTCTGTATGTCAAATATAGTATTTCCTTGTATATGAAAAGAGAACACATAATTTCAAGGGTTCCTTCCGTCTGAAATTTGATTTTGAGATTTTATTTTTAAAACAAATATCCTTATCTAGGTTCTGATCAAAACTCCATAATTTACTATATCTGTGACCTTGGGAAAGTTAACCCAGCCCTCTAGGTTTCAGTTTCTTCAGCTCTAAAATGGGGATAATAAGAATGCCTACCTCAATGGATGGTTATGAGTATTAAATTTATTAAATCATATGCTGTCTGTGAAGTATTTAAAATACTTCACAGTATATAGTAAGCAGTATGTAAGTGCTCATTAAAATAAAATTTAGATGTAATTTTGAGAATAACAAACATTTACTAGTACTAATATTCTGTTAATAGTACAATATTCTAGGCAATAAGGTTAAAAATTAAATATGACAAAAATAGTGCCCTTGTTGAGCTCACAGCTGATGGGGAAGATGAAGATAAAACAAAAAATTATAAGAGAGCTTGATAAGTGGTCAATGTATAGCTCCTTAGAAGCCCTAGAAATAATTAATTTTGCCAGGAGGGAACAGAGACTGAGTCTCTGAAGAAATGAACTTTCAGTTGTTTAGAACATTGCCTGGGGTAAAAAGTAGTACTCCAGTTCACAGAGAGAGAAAGAGCAGACTGTCAAAAGTATTTTTTTTCCTTAGGCAATATATGGGTTTTCAACAAAGATATTTGACCCTTAGAAAGGTTAAATATAACACTGTTGAAAGCTAGGTAATTAGCAGCAGTTACCAAAAAACTAAAATCTGATGTCTTTAATAGATAAGAGTTTACTTGTTTCACAACAAAATAAGTATAGAAATAAACCATTTAGTTCTAGTGAGGTAGCTCAATGACAGCTACTGCTGGAAACCCAGGCAAGGTATCTACATATGGCCATACCATCTGTGCAATGCGCAATGCTAGTTACATCGACTACAAAATCAGTCTGATCCTCAGGCTCTTTCTGTTTTTTTTGCATCACCATCCTTAACATGCAGGAACTAACCCTTACATTTTAAGATGGTTGTTGTAGCTTCATACTTGTATTTACCATCCATATAGCAAAAGCAAAGAAAGGCAAAGGGAGTATAAATAATTTCTTCTAATGAGGCTTTGGTTTTTCTCCAAAATTGATGATTTTCACTGAGATTTCCCGAACATCACATTTCCCAGAACTGGCACAACTTCGCTGCAAGTGTGATGGAGAGAGTTAACATGTAACCTTCCCATTTAATACAGAAAAAGAAAGCAAAGGGAAGGTGGATTTGATTGGAGGCTAACATCTATTGATGTAACCCATTCTGAGATCGTTTTCAGAGAACTACAATGTTTTGAGCTTAGTGATTCCCATTTAATATACTGTCCTAAGAGGCAGTGATCTTTCCCTTTATTTGTTTCATTTTGTTTCACTCCTTACTTGCTGTCTATGCATTAGCCTTGCTGGACTTCCTTCAGCTCTGTAGATATGCCCTGGTCTTTGCCTCAAGATTTTTGCCTGCTCTGCCTTCTGTCTGAACCCCTATTTTGTCATTGCTCTCTCCTTTCCTAACTAACTCCTACCCATTTATCAAGTTTTATTTAAAGGTCACTTCTTTAGGGAATGCTCACAAATACCCAGGCCAGGATAGTTCTATATCCTATAGCATTGCATACTCAGCATACTTTAAATTCTGCTTTGTATCTGTCTTCTGCTCTAGCTTGTAAGCTACATCTGAGGAGGGGTTCTGTATTTGCTTACCTACCAGAGTAGCTGGCCAATAATACAATTTGTTCACATGTTTGTTCAATTATTTAATCAAAGGGATAATAAAATTGTAAGAACCTCTCATGTTTTGGCTTTATCTAAAATCAACAATTTAGGTGTTTCTGTGTACCACAGGAAGAACTTTAAAATAAATTGGTTTCTTGGTATTATAAAAAGTTAGATGTTCAAAATACAATAACTTATAGGAGCCACCAATAGAAGTGTGTTCATATTTTCTAGGCCTACACGAATGATAATTTTCTCTAATAAACATATTACAGAAAATTATCACCTTTGTTACCCTTAAATCTTTTCCCTGGGGCCACCACTAGTTATTTAAGAAGAATGTTCATACAATCTCTTGCCGTGTAAAAATATGAGTAATTAAAAATTGACTTTCAGAATTTCATGCTTCTTTTCAAATTCAGCATCTTAGTCTAGAGTGCATTTCTTGCATACCAATATCTACGACAATTTATAAATGTTTTTTACTTATCAAATATATATTATCTCTCTACTATATACCATATACTTCTTTTCTGTACGTTTTAATAAAAATTATTTTCATGAGATGAAAATGCGCATATTAACCTTACAATTGCCATATGTAGGCCATCTAAGAATAAATTTTTCATTTTATGAAGATGAAATTAAACCACTGTAACCTCTAAGAATGAACATCAGTAAATTGTTAATTTTATTATAGTGAATTTTATTACCTAAATTTTTATAGCACTTTATTAATAATATAGCAATCATATGACAGGAGAAACAAGAATAAATTTTAAGACCTCTTTTTTTATTCTAAAACAAAGGAAATGAATGGTTTATGCTGTCGATTAATTAAGATCTACTGATGGTAATTAAATTCTCTGTCTTTTACTAATTTGTTGGCTTTGTTTTCTTATGGCCTTCTCTATCTTTAATATAATCAAGATGGTTAGTTTCATGGAAATGTTTTTCCATGGGGAAGTGTGCTCTGTGACTCCATTCTACTTTTCTGAATTTACAAAATATCCTTATATTTTCATTGCCACAGATGTTGGCTTTGTTGTAATGCAATTAAACATGAAACAATTAAATGATGCATAAAGAACATCAATGTCAGATTAGACTCTCAAACTCATTAGCAGACAGCACAATGATCACCCCAAGAGAGTATATTTTTGAGGAAGCAAAATAGGCACCATACTTTCCACTTATTTTCTACCTCTTTTTAGAAGCAAATGGAATAGTACTTTATTTGCCTCAATTGTCATGTTTTCAGAAACTAAAGGAAAAGGATCTCATCAATGCCAACTTATGGTCAAACTCATTTTCTAAATTTAGAAGAATCTTGAAATTGATGGTACATCAAGCTGTAAAAACTAGTCAAGTGATAAGAAAAAGCATACAATTAGGCTTGTTTCTGATTGGCCTGGACACTAGAGAATAAAGAGACATAATCACCAGTCTTGACTATCTAGATGTAATACACAAGTAAATAGGATCTTTGCATTCTATCCAAAGTTATATCAAGCAAAGAAGAAAATAAAAAAAGAAAAAGTAATCATGATTAAGTAAAAGCAAGACATTTAGGAGTTTACAATGTAAAACTTCTAGTTAGTTGACAATCTATCCTTTGGGATATATATTTAGTTTAGTTAAAACGGAGACGGAAGGAATCCAACTTGATTTGCATCTTAGTTTTAGTATAATGCACTACAATGAAATTCTAGTTTCCCAAGTACCTGCTGAGCCACAATACTTCTTGTGTTGATTAAAGTATCCTCCCAAAGGCTAATGGTACCATATGACTCTTCACTTATTATTGTTAAAATACAATTTATTGAACCTTTAAATAGTGTATCTTAAATTTTGATTTCTGGTTTTATGTATCATTCTCACATTAGAGTTTTAAATTTATAAGGTTTTCTGTTAAACTTCTAACTTTTATAATAAAAATTAGATTCATTTTAAAAAGTAAAACATGTAATACATATAGAATTTAAGATTACAAATTCAGGTGTTACCCCTGCTCAAAAAAATCTATTTTATTTGTATGCAACTATTTTATATTAGGTCTTATATTAGTCAGAATTCTCCAGAGAAACAGACCCAATAAAATATAGAGAGATATATAGAAAAAAATTGTATAAGGGACTAGGTCACATGATTACAGAGGCTGAGCAGTTCTACGATCGGCTATCTGCAAGTTAGAGGCCCAGGGAAGCCAGTGATGTGGTTCCAGTCCAAATCCAAAAGCCTGAGAACCAGCAGCACTAATGACCCAGGATAGGAGTAGATAGATGTCCACCTCAAGTAAGAAAACAAATTTGCCCTTTCTCCACCTTTTATGTTCTATTCAAATGCTCAGTGGATTAGATGATGCCACCAGAGTTGATGAGACAACCTTCTCTACTCAATCCACCTATTCAATTGGTAATCTCACTTTCTCTACTCAATCCACATATTCAATTGGTAATCTCTTCTGAAAATACTCTCACAGACCTACCCAAAGATAATGCCTTACCAACTACCTGGGCATTTCTTAGCACAGTCAAGTTGACATATAAAATTAATCATCACAAGTCTCCATTCTGATACTAAAACAATTACAATCAAGTGAAAAGTATTCTCACTCTTTTCAAGATTTCTCTCTCTCCCTTTCTGTCTTAGAGTTGCGTCTAAATTCCTTTGTGTATGCACAGTGTCAAGGTATCAGAAGAGGATTGGTCCCTCACAACCGTTTATTCTTGTTTACATTAGAAATGTCTGTTTTACCCTTGGTCTCCATTTGTTGAACAACCTGTATTGTTCTGAGTCTTCCTCATGCTTATTGATTTTGAGATCTCTTCAGGCTTTGGTTCCTCTGTTGAATAAAACATCTCTGGGATTCATTTGCTTATAGGAATAATCCCATAGAGAAAAACAAAAATTTTGATTCAGAAGAGGTGAGAAAATGTATAGATCAATGTCTTTAAGTACCAAAAGGGGATAGAGAATAGTTTATAAGTGGAGAGGTTAGTTCTAGGTGTGAAATAGTAAAACTGATCCATAGTAATAGGAGAGAAGATGGAGTGAAATATAGACACATATGAGTAAATAAGTAGATGTGTTCATAGAAACTTGTGGAAGTTTATTTCCAATTTTTTTCTATTTTCTTCATGAAATAATAAGGAAATTCATCAGTTGGCCATGAAAGTAGTAGAGAAGGTAGGTATAAAGCAGATGTTAGTAATTAGAAAACAGATGAGGAATAAAATGTCATCTAAGAGAATGGGAATGTGAAGGGACTATGGATTTCTGGGAATAGTCTTGTATGTGTTTTTCCAATCTCATTCAGCTTCACAGGGAATAGCATTAAGTAGTTTAGTTCAAGAGTTGTGTATTAAGTAGTTCAAGATTGGTTTAGCTAAGCATGTAGTAAGAAGCAAGAAAAAGACAAGAGAGTTGAAGGTATATGTAATTATAAAGATTGATTATAAATTATGCATGTCATTAAACAGCTCTTACTATAAACTATTTTAAGTATTTGCCTTTGTCTCTTCTTCCCCATCAGAGCTCTGTGAGGGTAGAAACTGGTTTTATTAATCTTTGTATCTTTAGTACCCAGCACAGATCCTGCCAATATGATATGTGTTGATTCAGTAAACAGATAAAAGATCTCTCTTCCATGACATGTCTTCTTGGTTAGGAATGACACTTTTCTCATTATTATATCCAAATATTCATTATCCCATTCTCAAAATTACTTTATGGTAAATGAAGAATGCTGTATCTTCAGCCAACATAACCATATTTCAAGAAACAGGAAAATTAGAGAACAGGGCATGCTCTAAAAGTTCCAAACATCAACTTTTGCTTTAACTCTGTTGATTTGTTGTAAAACTTCTACTGGGGTATTAATTTATTATATTTTTAAATTCGAGAACTTTCATTTGATATTTTCATAGATCTTTTTTGTTCTTTCTTGAAATTCTTTACCTAGTCCTTTGTTTTATTGTGTGTGTTAATCTATATATGTAAATTTGTATGTCTGTGAGTCTATTTCTGGTATCTGTTCTGTTTTCTTGGTCCTATCTCCTAGCATGCCTGGTAAGCTTTTTGGACTGCTGGACATCACACATGAAAAAATTTTAAAGCTCTGGGTGACATTATTTTCCTTTAATGATGATTTATTGTTGCTTTAGGAGAGTATTAAAGATAGAAGCATATAATTTCACCTAAATTAAAATAATTTTAAAATTTGGTTGAAGTCTTTATGAGAGTTTATTTTAGTTTGTTCTTAGCCACATAATTGATCAATTCAGTGTCTCAATTAAAAGCTTTGAATGTTTACAAGTGTCTGTTTTCCTTAGTGAACATTAAAATATAAATTTTGTCTCTCCAACTCTTGAGAGACTTCTAAAATCTTGATTCATCTTCTCAGCTGCCTACCTTCTCTCTGCTTGGGTTCTTGATTTTTGCCTTGCTCTTCTTAAAAATCAGAAAATACCTCAGTAGGAAAAGTAGTTCAAATGTAAGGCTCACTCTTCCTTATGTTCCTTCTCTCTAAAATTTTCTCCTGCTATAAATCCTGGATGTCTTTTTTAGTCCTGAAACCCTGAATTTTGTTTGTTTGACCCCTTAAGAAAGCTGGAAACTCTGCTTAGATTCTTAGACCTTTAGCTATCCTTGTGTGCTCATCTTATTCTATCAGATGTGACACTTAAAAATGGGCAAAATCCTTGCAAAGCAAATTGGTGCAAAACATCAGATTCACCTTAATACTTTTCCCTTTTCTCTAAAAATCTTAGGTTCTTTAGCACTGGACTGTCTTAAAAGACTCTAAATTCTTCAAATATATTTTTAAAAAATTTATTCGCCTTTTCTAGTTGTTCTCAAGAGAACTGTTTGGGTTCAAGATAAGGAGTCATAGATCGAAGACCATTATTTCACATAAATATTTTAAATTATAACCTTTAAAAAGTAGTTGATAACAAATGTGTATGTCTATTTGATTGTATTATTTTTATTGGTACAAAGTGCTTTTTAATTCTTATGTTTAAAGGAAAAGTCTTTGTCTTGACAGTGCACTGTACTAGATATAAATAAAAAGACAAATGTAAGATTGGTAATTATTTTCTCCCTAAGCATTTGAAGTCAATAATAATGACAACTTGTTAATAAAAGTAACATTTATTATTTACTTTAGACCAGGCAATGTCCTGAAGTTGTGTATGCTTTTGACAAATTTTCATGATAACACTATAATCTACTCTATACCAATCAAATAGACAAGGAAATTTAGGCATAACTTGTCAAATGTTATACATCATTGCTGGGATGGAGCAGGAAGCAGGTATGAAGTAAGCTTTGTGAACAGGCATAATAAATTAAAATAATGAAGTACAACCTAAGGATGTTTCCTTTTTCTAGAAGGATATTGATAGTGAACAAACCTTGTAAGTCACAAAAATAAATTTCTAAAAATGACATTACAAGCCTTGATTGACAAACATAGGAAGGTATTTAGGCAATTCACCAACAAAAAAATACTGATTTTCTACTTTGTGTCAGAATCATGGAAAGAAGTGTCTCACAGTGTGGCCTGGAGGGGCCCCTGGAATTGCTACAGAGGGATGCTCAAATCCCACCTCCTACTGGCTGTAATCACATTCAATGTATATGCACTTATATGTACATTGAATGGAGTTCCTCTGAGAAGCAAGGTGGATCTTTGACATGCTGGCACCTAATCTCATGATTAACCTAATATGTTTTTACCTAAAAAAATTTCTGTAAAACAATGTTTGAAGTAAAAATGCCTAACTTACAAGAAGTAGGGGAGAGGCTTAGTAATAGGAGGTTGGATGGAAGTTGGTGGAAAACTTCTCCATCTTTTGGCATCCAGTGTTAGAATTCCATCCTTTTGATTTCCCCAAATGCTCCTATTAACAAAGTATACTTAATACCTTTCTAATCAGTAAATTGCATCTGGAAAGTAAGAAACAAAATTGCAGATGTAATGATTGTCTATGTAGGAAACCAAAGAATCTCTAAAGACAAATTCTTAGAATTAATAGGAAAGTTCAGCAAGACTGCTGCACACGACACCAACATTCAAGTTAATAGTATTCCTACACATCAGAAATAATTAATTATAAAATATGATGTTTAAAAATGTACCAATAGTGATAGCAACAAAATTATAAAGATCTGAAGAATAAACCTAACAAAAAATATAAGGGATAAAACAAAGATATTGCAAATACATAAAAGAATGCCTCATTAAATAAAAAAACATACTGCATTCAGGAATTGGAAGACTGAATATTGTAAGGATGGCCTTCCTTCCTCAACATTTAACTACAAAATTAATGCAATGAGCTGAACTTCCAATTATGAACAGAATTTAAAAAGGTAGTTCCGAAGTTACATAAAGTGCTAGTAACGACCAAGTCAGTTTTGAAGAAAAAAGGGTATTGCTTTCTCAAATTCTGAGACACTATAAATTTATAATAATTAAATCATCATTATATGCTACAGGTGATAGGCAGACTAAATGAATAGAATAGATAGCCTAAAAATGGACCACTCATATAGAAATTAGATAGTTGATAGAGTCCATTATTTGTCAATGGAAAAATAATACAATTTAATAAATGGATCCTAGAAGAATTGTAAATCTATATAGAAAATGATCAAGTTGGAGGCAAACCTCACACCATATACAAAAATAAATTTCAGAAAAACCTAAACAGGAAAAACAAAAATTTAAACATTCTTGAAATACACCTAGAAGAATATACGGCTTTAGGGTAGGGAACAAGATGTTAAATAAGGCACAGAAAGTACAAACTAAAACAAAAGATTGATAAATATAAATCTTTTGATAAAATATTAAAATTTTTTGAAAAATTAAACCAAAGTTAAAAAACAAGCCAGTCTTGAAAATGGATTTTAATTGTATTCAAGCAAGAAAAATTTAGCATTAGATTATGTAAAGCACTCTTATGTAAATAAGAAAAACAATACTGTAGAAAGAAATAAGCAAAGAGATATAAACAATCAATTTACAGATGAACAAAAATTATTATTCAGTAAACATTTGAAAAGGTGCTTAAATTCATTATTGAAAAATAAATGAAAACAATGTGATACCTATTGGATTGGTAACATTTTAAAAGTCTGTTATATGACATAAAAATATACACATACACAACACATTTAATCATGTATTCTCTAACAGACTTTTAAACATATATTTACATATAAACCAAGTGTACAATATAAAATACCAATGAGAGTCAAATATGAAAAACCTAACAATTGTACATATTAATTAGGAAAGGTGTTTAAAAAATCCATAGAAATAAAATGCACCAAGTTTAGGATACTGAAATCTGTAGGAAAATAGGAGAAAGAAGTACAGAAAGAATGGAGGTTATTTTTAGCTATTTCTTTAAGGTTTTAATTTTATTAATTTACATAAAGAGCTTAGAAGTAAAACATGAAAATTTTTACATTAAGTTTGGATGGGATACACATTAGTATCAGTTGTACTGTTCTCTACATTTTATCATATTTGAAATATTTTATACATGAAAAGTTATTAATTAAATTGATTAATTCAAACCATTACATACCTTAATGTGGCAAAAAAACAAAAATAGCTGAAAAATTAATAAATTATAGAGTACCTGAGTTAGTGGATACAATTTATAAAATGAATTCATGTATCATATTTTATAGTTTATAAATGAATTCATACTTTGTATTTTATCTAAATACTGTAATATTGTATTCTAATAGCAATAATATTTTCATAGCAGAGTACAAAAATTTCCCAAGGCATAAAAATGTTTCCATGCTTAATACTATGCACCTTGCAATTAGAACTGTGACTATGCTTGGTTAAATTCAGGGCAGCCAAGAAATATTTTAAACTGAATTTGTGGAGACCTAGAAAATGTTTGACATTCTCTAGTAACAATATATCTTTGGGAATGAGAAAATATAGGCTCCCCAACAGATGACTGGCTCTAACTCTGTCTCCTGTCTTTTTTCTTTTAAAGCCCAGCCTTGCTTTTTCCAACAGGGAGACGCACAGATAGCCCTGCGTTAATTTGCATGGCTGATGTAAACGCTAATCAATGTCTGCCAAACAACATATGACAACTTATTAACATAGAGACCAGGAAATTAATTGCCATACTCTAATTCTGGAAATGACATTAAATTCGGTCAATACTTTCCATTTGTGATAGAATTAACTGCTTGAAAACAGATTAATGAGAAGGTCCAAGCAAAAGTTTTTAAGTCCTGAAAAAATTATTTAGGTACATAAGAGAAAATTCTGGTAGATAGCCCACAGAAAATACAACTATTCTTAAAATTTAGCTTTTACTGAGCCGGCCCAATATTCTGGGTTTTATATTATAATTAAGGAATATTCAGTGGTGTTGACTTAATGCCATAAGTTAATTAAGGCTGCATAATAAATATTTTTATTTGATTTTTATAACTTGGTGTTACATACCAATTAATAATTTAGCAGCAACAATTTTAAAGAGCTTTAAATTGGTATTGAAAGTAAGCCATCGCTGTACATTAACTCTTTTGAATTATCTTTTACTGCCAAACTTGGGGGGTGATTCTTGCTTTAGTCAACTTACTTGATAAAAGAGAATTAAATTTATTATTGACTCAGCTACTAAGTTGGTCAAAATATTAATGTCTATCAGAGGCTGAGCAGCCTATTAACTTAATATGTAATCTAATATTTGTGCTGATTTTAAGTAATGAGTATGATTATGATTAGCAATGGTATCTCTGGAATTTCTGTATCTGAGGGGTTTTGTGACTGTAATCCCTTTGAGAGTAGAGGATTTGTCTTGAGCATTTGTGTAAGAAGCACATATAGTTTTTATAAGGATGGTATATTTATTGAAGTGGCTTCGTGGGAGTTGTTGGAGATTAGGAAGGAGCTTAAGCCTTTCCACATCTTCCTCCAATCCCCCACATACCTGTTTGTGATTTTACCACATCAGATTCATAATATTCCTTTCATTTTAGGCAATAAAAATATATTTATACACCATATATGGTTTCTTTTTTCTTTCAAGTTGCTCAAGAATATGAAAATGTATTTGCAATATTATTTGGTAATATTTAGATTAGGAATTGAGGCCAAGAAGGCTGGAAGCAAAGGTATGTAGTTGAGGTGGGAAGAAGGATGACAAGATTGGGAATTCAGAGGAATTAGCAGGACAGCCTTAGTTACACCTTGGTTTATGATGTGTTTTGAGGACTCACTGATTCTCCAATCTGAAAATTCTTTTTTCATTACCCTTTTATGTAGAGTACACCACAGTTAATAAGCGAATATTCTTCGGAGGCAAAAATACAGGCGTACCTCAGAAATATTGAGGGTTCATAGTCAGACCACTGCGATAAAGCGAGTATCATAATACAGCAAGTCATAATATATTTGCCGGTGGGTGTTTTGACTTCAGTTTGTAAAAATGCAACACCTATGAAGAACAATAAAATGAAGCACAATAAAGTGAAATATACCTGCAGTTATTTTTTATTATTAGAACCTTTGGATAGCATTTGTTGTCTGATGTTTTGTTTAAACCATTAATATCTGTTTTAGTTAACTATTGCTGCATAAGGAATTATTTCAGGCTTTGTGGCTTAAATAACATTTATTATCTCACCTATTGTGTGAGTAGGGGATTTAAAAGAGACTTTGCGGGGTAGTTCTACCTCTGAGTCACCCAGATGTCAGGTGGGCTGCAGTTCATGAAGGCTTGACTGGGGCAGGAAGATCCACTTCCAAGTTGGCTGACCCGCACGGCTGTCATCAAAGACCACTGTTTCTTGCCCTATGAGCCTCTACATAGGTCTTCTTGAGTTTCTTCACGACATGGTCATGGTCATTGGATTTCTTCAGAGACATGATCTCAGTAAAAAAGGAAAAGACTATACTACAAGTGAATTTTCATGGAAAAAAAAGGGGAGGGGAAGAATAGGTTTAAAAGAACTCAAAATGAAAATAGACATTTACAAATGAAAAAAGAAATCTGTACTCAAGTTTGAACCAAAAAAAATTGTTTAAACAAAAAATCAAATTTAAACAACTTTTTTTTTTTTGCTGATTCTCATGTACATTGTGAATTTTGAAAGGAGAAATATATTTTGCAGGTATTGTAAACTAACTTAAGACAATGGCTTTTAAAAAATCTTTAGGGTTCTTTTGATAATCTTTAATAATTAGAAGTAGGTAGGAGATACACATTTCTTCCTTACTGCCTTAATACCAACAGGAATATTACAAGAAATGCAAGTTTTAGACAAAATTCTGCCAATCATTCAGACTTATTTACAAGCTGACCCAATGAGCTATCACTGCTTCAGCATCTATCAAATCAAATTTATCAACAGAGATTTTTTATGAAGTAGGAGGACACAGAACTAAAGCTTTTAATATTGAGTTCCATGATAAAAGGATAGCTGAGCTTGGAAGATTCTTATTAATGAATGAAAAGTGTTAGTTGGCAAACCACCAATGGGTGTGAGTTCCTGACCAGAGCAGGTTCATACCGACTAACCACCTCTAGAAGCTGGATTAAAATCAATTTACATACGTGTACATCACACTCTTTCTGTTAAACTGTCACGACATAGAAATAGCATTTTCCAAGTATTTTACTATAGCCTTCTTTTTTTCTTCAAAGAATTTGTGGGACTAATATTTTTAGAAAAGATAAGGAAAAAATCTGCTCTAGCAAGGAAAACAGGCAAGAAGTAAGAGGTCTAGGTGACCAAGAAGAAACTGGCTAAAGAGAAATCGATGAAATTACAATGAAAAAATTGATGATGATAGATGCTGACAAAACTCCCTGAATCTCACTCTTGTGATGAAGGAGCTATAAGAGTTGAACAATTTTCAGTAATAAGAAGATGTCATTCATCAAGGCGTGTCTAAAGTAGGAAGTGGTTGAAAAAAATAAGCCCCAGTTTCTATTGCAAATAGCAGAGCTTTTATTAAAAAGCCAGCTCAGTGCTATTTCTTTTGAACATAACCAAGTACAATGTCCTGTAACATCACAAGAGAAAAAATATGAACAATGCTAAATAAAACTTCCCAAATTTTCAAAACCCACACTAGCATTAGGTCTATATGAGAGAAACAACCATAGAGGAAAATGCCAATATGAAATATGACATGTCTTCTACAGTCTGATATGTTCTTCTCTTTACAAACCCATGCCAAACCCAGTGTACTTGTGAGTCATTAAAAATAATAAGAGCAATATCTGTTCTGTTACCAGATTCCACTCCCTCATCATGTTTGGTTTTACAGATAGACATTTGCCCTGGCTCTTCACAGTATAAGAAACTTTGCCAAATCTTACTACCTATGTTCTTTTATTATAATTTGCATCTGTGAAAGTTACAAAATCACTTAGTATGTTTTTTTTTTTTAATGAATGCCTTCATTCCTGTTTGTGAGGTTAATTCAAACATAGCCCTTCCACAAACACAGAAGACAAGAGGACTGCTTCATCAGCAGCCCCAAGGAGGACAATGAATAGTTTTCTGGGCTGTGCTTGCTCCCAAGGACATTTCCCGCTGTTCTCATGGACATTATCTGCCCGCTCCACTCAAGGATGCAACTGGTCTGCCTTCCTTCCAAATGCTAGCTACGTAGCACATTCTGCTGTCACCCATGGGAGAAGACCCTTGCTCCCCTGGATGAGGTAATCCCCCACCCTTCTGCTCACATTGCCTGCTCTTGGCCAGATACCTTTTCCTGCACCTTCAAGGGACCAAGTGCTGAAGCTTTGCTGTATAGTGAGTAATAAATGGCATGTCTCACTTCTCCCATCCTCCTGGTAATCTTTTCGGAATGCTCAAAGCCCAGGTGCAGGGTCCCGGCCCGGAGCTCCTGCGTTACACCATGATTCTTGTTTCTGCTTCCAAACTTTTCCCAAAAGTCATCATTTTCAGAAAAATGTCTTTCATAAAATGGGCCTGGTGAATCACTAATTCAATACATCTGCAATATATCTACAGAAGAGAAATTTAATCTGCAGAATTCAATCAAATCCATTAGGGTGGAAACTTGTCAAAAAGCTATGGAGTTGTTTCTGAGACAAACAACAGGCAAGGACATGGTTCACTGCTGTGTCAGATGCACATGCAGATTGTGTGCATGGACTTTTATTTACAGGCATAGGGATGAGATTTCATTACATTTTAGCAGAGGAAGAGCAAATAGAAGTGTAGGAGGAAAGTAGATGGGTTTGATAATAACAATATACAAACGTAATATTGATGGCTACCATTTATTGCATGCTTACTCATTTCTAAGAACCGTTATTACATATTTATACAAGAACTTAGTCCTTGCAAAACAAAAAACAAAAAACAACAACAACAAAAATTTATCTAGTATTAGCATTTTATTACAGCTGAGAATATTGTGGCTTTCCATTGCCACACAACAAATAGGTGAAAGAGCTTCAATTTGGACCTAAATCCAAAGCGCAGATTCTCAACCACTATGCTCCAAGTCTTGTGAAGCTAAATGTTCTTCTGAAATGGAAATTCTTCTCCTTTTTCCATCTAATTTGGGTATTTGGTAGCCTAGAGCGGCACAGGACAACTAGGGGTGGAGTGGGCAGCAGAGATACTCTGAGGAGGTGGATTTACAGCAGAGCTTGCGCTGTGCAGAGCCCACTTCATCCACAGACCATGCATGGCTTTGGAGAAACCCACGTCCTACAGTGCAGATTTAACTTAAGTTCCCACAGATAACCAAATATACTCTCAGTAGAGGAGGTAAAATTCAGTTAAATAGGAATTTGCCCCAAATGTACATTGCTTATCCTCTAGAAGCCTCAGTCTTTAGAACAACTTTGCCAGGTATCTGAAAAAGACTACATTTTCTTTTGACAATTGCTTTCATTAAACCGCAGTCTCTATGTTTACCTTCTTTCTGTTCTTTCTCTCTCTTTTTTCTGCAAATCAGATAACTTCTCTTGGAAATAACTCTACAGAGTTTGTAAATAGCTCATTGAACTTCAGAACCTTCCGCCTCAGTGTGCTCCTGAAAAGAAAAGGAAATTAACTGTGACTTCAGAACACTCTAACTCATCTTTCACCCAGCTGGAAGGAAACTAGAGTACACTGTGTAAAGTACATCTATTTTATTTCATTTATCTTAAAAACATCATTTTCTTCTAAACAAAGATAATATTTACCTATGTATTAGCATTAAATAGAATTTATTTTTCCTACCTTCAAAGTTTCTCCCTCCTTGTGTAAAAATAATGTTTCTCTTTTCTTCTAAATAACTGAGTGATGTTTGAAGTTCACAGGATATTGACTGGTTGGGAATATCTATGACTCTCCTTCCTCACTTGAGAGAAAGAAAGGAATCTCCAAAAGGAAATATGTTGTGGGTATTGTTTCCCAGGCATGCAGAAATATCACTGAGATTTAGGAACAAGGCTCATAAGGTCTTCTTTTCCTCTGGAAGTTACAAAATTAAAACATTCTTTTTTCCAAAGATTTTTGTTAACTCAACCAAGAAAGAAGACACATACCCTTGATAACACTAATATGAAAGACATCTATAAAAAAACTTTATTCTCAGCAATATTTCATCAGCCAATAGTGGATGGACCCAAATTCTAAAAAAATTCTTTAGAGAAGTTCAAAGACATTAGAAGTTTAACTCTAATTTAAATTACTATTTTACCAATAGCAAATTATTCTGTTAACTTTTTCAGCTTTTACAATAATCTCACAAATGCAATAGACAACAGTAATGAAAATAAATACACAACTTCTCCCTGCCAAATTCCTGCTTTCTAGCATGTTGGGTCAGCTTTGTTATGCACAAAGGTGATCCTGAGAAAGCAGAGCTGGAGTCCAGCCTGCAATTTTTATGGGGTCATTGTGTTCTGTTTTGCTATGCAGTGTCCTGTGGAGGTGACAGGACCAGCAGGCAGGCAATGGGAATGTGTGGATAAGTCAAAGAGAAAGATGTTTTTTAGTACCAAGAGTATGAAAAAGCTTAGAGAAAAACACACAATAGCTGTTTCTACAGTTCGAGAGAATTTTTGGTTGGAAACTGAGAATGTCTGATATGAACAGAGAGAACTTTTAAGATGTTTGTTAAACATTATGAATGTATAACTACTCAAATCCCACTCAGCTTTCACTTTGGTGTTTTCTTAAGACACCAAATAGAGATTTAAATATTGTTTAATATTATTTTTCTGTTAGGCTGCTGTTTTTATGAATGAAAAGTGTTACTGCATGAACCCTCCATTATATTTAGACTGCATTGGTAACTTTTAAGGCACTGGTTTCCAACAGTCCCCACAGTCCCTACTTCCTTTCCAAAAGCAAAAAAATGATTAATAACAAGTACTACGTTTGAAAAGAGCATTTACATATGATTAGTTCTTTTTTTTCTTTTCCATTCAAAGCTTTAATAATTTATTATAGAGAGAGCTAATGGAAATTAATAGGAAACCATTGAGGTTAAATAGGGAAATAGTTAAAGCATAAACATTTCATAAAAGAGGAAATAACAAACAAATATGAAAAAAATAATTTATTTTCAGCATTGAATTTTAAGAAAATATTTGCGTGACATGCAAATACTTGATACTATGTTTACATTGATATATAGATACATAGAGATAGAAATAGAGAGAGAGAGATGAGATAGAGATAGAGATGAGATAGACATACATATGTTTCAAAGAGTTATATCAATATTTGGCTTTTCAGCATCAATGGTGCCTTTCCTTAGAGCAGCCCATTTCCCACATTCTCATGTTGGCAAAACTAGAGGCTCCTTCTACCAGATGTTTCCCATCCCTCCTCCAGTGTGCCAGGAAGTAAGCACATGAGCTTAAACTGTGCCAGTCAAATGCTCATACTGTGAATCTGGCTCTTGACTGTAATGATAGAAGGACAGAAGAAATGGCCCAAGTTTATTTATTGTAACTGAGTATTTCATGCTTTTAAGAATGTCTGCAGCTGCCAGTCTGTCTTCAGCCTCACTTAGAATTCCTCTCCCCATATATATGTAACAAATTCTCTTCTCAGTTAAATTAGCCAATCTATTTTAATGCCTGTTTGCAAATAACCATAACAACACCTATATATTTTACTTGCATTTTAAAACTCACTTTTTTTCTGAATCATTGGACTCAATGTGCAAACAGCTTTAACACTTAAATGTCATGAACTATTGCTTCATATATATGTTATCACAGCAAACAGCTAATTAAGATAGAGTAGGCATAACAGAGTCATTCTGAAAGTGAATATATATGGTTGGTGGGTGTGTTTGCAACATCCTCACTGTCAGCCTATTCTGAAATTATAAATTTTGTTTATTGCTTCATTAAGAACTTTGCCAGGACAGACTCCCTAAAAGATGGAGGCTTGTGAGCTACATAGATGCAGATGCAGGGACATGATCCTCATCCTCTTTTTGCCAAGCAAGACTCATCCATAGACCAGCATCATCTTCACCTGGCACTTGTTAGAAATGCACAGCCTCAGGCCCTACTCTTGATCTGCTAACCCAGAATCTACTTTTTAAAAGCCTTCACTGGACATCCACTTGCACATTAAAGTTTAAGAAATTCTATTCCAACTGAATTTGCATTATCATTTTATCAACCTACTACTCCAGTCTTTGCTCTAAATATAATAGTAGACTGCCTCTGTGTAGATCTTTTTCAAAGCCCTTTAATATCAGTTTTTCTCATTTACTAATTTTGTGAGACATGGGCAGATAATATCACTTCCTTCTAGAAAGGCAAGAACTGAAGCCTAGAGAAGCTGACTGGTAAGGTCACCACTGTTCAGTGGTACTGGTGAGATTAGTGCACAGGAGTCTTCATCTAAAGCAAGGGTGCTAGATCTTGAGCAATCATCTTGCTCAGTAATCTTCTAAGAAGAAAAATTTCAGCAAAGGTTTGGTCCATCTCTGCTTATATACACCGATAGATCAGGATCTTATTACTTCAAAAATCAACTGTTCCATTTACTGTTTTAAGTTATATAAAACAATCTGATTTGAAATATGCTTTTTTATCTTTCAGTCTTGAAAAAAGAGAATGTTTTCATCTTTCCCGACAATAGCCCTTCAAATATTATAAAAGAGTTTGCTTGTTCCTCTTGAAATCTTTTCTTCTCCAGGACAAATTATTTTAGCTATTTCTTAATGGCACTCTCATCTAATCCCTCATCTTGACTATCCCTATTGAGAACACTCAAGATATATGGAGTAGTTATCAAAAAATTGCAAATGATCTAATATATTCTAACCAACATAAAGTACAGTGGAATAATCATCCCCATTAATCTATACATTCTACTATTATTAAGACTGCCTGAAGTTAATCAACCTTGATAATATTAATGTAATATTATTGTCTTATATTAAGATT
Organism: Macroglossus sobrinus; assembly: GCA_004027375.1. Lineage (NCBI taxonomy): Eukaryota > Metazoa > Chordata > Mammalia > Chiroptera > Pteropodidae > Macroglossus > Macroglossus sobrinus. The sequence goes on along the minus strand of PVKZ01004528.1, from coordinate 16,346 downwards.
GTGTCTTCATTTTTCATATAAACTTTTCTCACATTAGGTTTTTCCCATTCTATCTCTGAGCTAGTGGTTTTTGTTGTTATTGGTAGTGGTGGTTTAATTTTTATGCCTAACATAGAACATTAATTCTTGTTCAGTGATGTTTTATTGGTGGTAGATCATCATTCTAGACTCAGAAGGTTATTTAAATTTTTGGTTGTACTGTAAAGGCCAGACTGTGGGAATGAATTCTTCTACTCTGAGACAACCAGAGCCAATCTTTTCCTTGCCTTAGTCTCACAAACAAATAAATCTCTCACAAACAAGTCCAAATAAATCTCTACAGATCTACATAAGACTAATCATCATCATTTCACTATAACCTACTAAGAACTGTTGAGTTTTTGAGAGGCCAATTAATCACCCTCCTCTTTGAATTGAAAATCACTTTAGTAGTAGATAGCAGATTCAAATAGTCACCAAAATATAGGTTTTATTGCTCACAAAACTAATTGAAAGTGGAGGACAAATTTGACTTTTAACCCTCAAGCCCCTCTCAACTTGTCCCTTGTAGGAAGCTCCCCTGTGCTAATGGATGGGGCACAAGAGTAGAAAAAACACATTTAGCCTATAGATAGAAACCCTACAAACAATGAGAGGCAAGAAGGGACAATTCCACAGGACAGAGCTCCTTTCCCTACCCTCAATCACCACCTCCTATGGGGAAAACCACCAAGGAGGGGTGGGGGGGCAGAAAAGATCTCCCGATATGTTTTCTGCTGAGGTGGGAAGTGAAAATTACCCCCTCCCAAAATGGAAGAGACAAAATAATGCATCTTTTCTAACAAAAATTCCCAGAGCAGGGTGTTGATTCCACCAAGCAGGCTGTTTGCTGTCTCTTGCAAGAGATTTATTTCTCCCTCTAATCCTTTGCAAATAGCACTACTGGATTAGAATCCTTCCCTTTCTCCACTAAAATAAGTATCCCCGTGTCTCTAAAATCACTTCTTTAAATTTAGATTTGTTTCAAAGAAACACACACCAAATTCAAATAGCTGCTGCTCATAAGATGGAATAGGGCTCTTAGCATCCATTGATCAATATCTTCACTCCACGTGCATGCAACATGGATTTAGAGGCTGTTGTCATTGACTATTCAGTTTCTCTGAAAGAACTAACATGGCCCCAAACATCATTGCAGTTATTAATGTACATCCTTAGAAAAATGCAGGTCATGATACATTACTTTAAAATTTTCAGGGATAAAGTTTTAGGTAGATGTGTGTTATTACTATATTGAACTTTAAAAAGGTATAGGTTTAAAGTAATTTAACTCTGAGTTTCACTGTACTTACAGTACTTCCAAACATGGAAAACCTACTCCATTTCAGAACAGGGGTCAGCATGTACTTTCTGTAAAAGACCTAATGGTCCTCATTTAGTCCTCATTGGGACTTCTCAATTCTGCTGTGCTATCAGAATATGAAAGCAACTAAGATCAACACAATTTTGAGATTGTGTGACCCTTAAAAAGACTATTTTGATTAGCTTTTATCCAGATTGGTTTACTAACCTTTGACTCTTAGACATGTTTCAATATTTCTACTAATGATTATTTTGGATGTTTTACCTCATTCATGCTTAGCAAAAGCTAGTTTTTTCCCAAGGCATAGTTTTTCTTTACCCTTTGATTATTTAAAAGATTTAATTATTTTGGACATATTGGTCATAATTAAATATATAAAGCAAGTTTCTGCTTCACAAATAATCCACAACTGAGTCTGACAGCCTGCATATGTAAATAATCAAGAAAGTATTTGATGATCGATAGAGGGCTTATTAGATAAAAATTCTTTGGTGAGTTTGTTCCTTAGGAAGAACTTGGAATTGTGAAGAAGCTCTATGTCAAGAAGGAAAACCTATGGTTTCAACTCCAGAAACTTAAGAACTTTCTACTTTATATTCTTAGTTTTTATTTCAGGATGCTTCTTCTATAAATCTACTTGACAAAAAAATAATTGAAACAAGTAAAGTAAAGAGAAAGTTAATAATATGTTAATTATTACTAATATTCTGATAATATCAATATATTTATAATTACATTCATTTTATAATACTATATAATATATATCATATTTTATTTAAATCTTATTATATAATTATTTTTTACATTTTAAATAATGTTATAGCTGATTATTATAATTTTAATAATAAGTAATATAATAATTGTGACTATATTAATGATATTATTACTCAAAAGGCAAGCTTAAGAACCTATGCACATTTGGACCCAGAATATCAATTTAGATCTAATTATTGGAAAGGGACTTTTGATGAAAGATAAAAATTATAGTTTGTATTTGAAAACTATTATTTTAGCTATGGACATCTTCCAGGTTTAAATACTGATTGTTTTTCTTTTTCTTAGTTCTTTCCCCAAAGAAACACGTGCAGAAGGAAAAAAAACAGTAATATAGAGTAAGACTATATTTATCATTCTGTTTCCCCCTAGAGGTTTTGTCATACTGCCCATTCGTCAGTACTATCTATTATTTTCAAACATTGATGAACTATCTGTAGTAAATGAGAGTTAGTCCATTAAGAAACTTGTCAGGGTGACCAGGAATGACTTCCTCTGCAATTATTGACATTGGCAGACTGACTTATGTGAGCCAGACAAGTTATCTACTCAGACATTCTTGCTGAGACCTTTTGTTTTGATTCACTGGAAGAGTCAAGAGGGAAAATGACACCTAGCCGAAGTTAGCTTTCACTGGAAAGTGAGTCACACAAAAACCCCAAGAGGGTATGCAGAGAGGCGGTTGTCTTGGTCACCAGTGATTTGAAGAAGCAAAGTGAAGATTAGTCAATTATTCTCAAAATGTAGTTCACATGAACTTCAACTAAGAATCTTCTGGCACAATCTCACTGAAAATTGTTGTGAGTTGGTCCTTGCATAAAGGTTATAACAAGAGAATAAAGGAAGCTAAATTAAAATAATTAAGTATAAAACCTACAGCAATTTATAATGCTGTGATTCTAAGTCAGTGATAAAAAGCTATATTTGTGTCTAGTTAATAATATGTCAGGAAAGACACCTCTGGGACAAAAGAAAAAGAGCTCTCTATAATGTGAATTTTGCAAAAGGCACACAATCTTTAGTTAATATATACCTAAGCTGAAAACAAATAACTTGAAAAGTAATATTCTCTGATTATGGAGTCGGAATTTATCAAATTTTGGCATGTCGTACAGATAGTAAATTTAAGTAGAAAAGAAGTGCTTGATTCTCTTTGAATATAAGGAGACAAAACATTTGGCTCAATAACACTGCCTCAGAACAAAATATTGAGCCTCCTGGACATTTCAGAGATGTCTAAGCTCTAATATTAGTTTTCAACCTGAGTTTGCCACCTTCTAGCTCATATTCCTAGCTGTTCTCAATGTCTATGATACATAGAGAACACCCAGTAAATATTTTCTCAATAAGCGCATGAATAAAAATAAGGAAAGGAGATAATAAAGCTTTTGATTAAAGTAAATGTATGATTTACATGAAAAAAATCTCAGTGGCCTAATACAGTATACTTTATTTTCCAGCTCACAGAATTTTCAATGCATGACAATGGCATATTCTGTACAATGCAGCAATTTATAGATCAAGTCTAATATAAATTCTGGCATCTTCTTCCCTGGAAATCCACATCTAGCCAAAAAGAGAGAATGGGGGCAGGGTAGGAGGAGGGAACATGGGTTTTGATTGGGCCACACCTGGATATGACACATTACCACTTCCACCTACATTTCTTCAGATGGTCAGATCTCTATCACATGGCTCCACTTAATTACAAAGAAGTTTGGCAAAAGTGGGTGGCCCATGTACACAAGAAGAAAATAATAATGGGTTTTTATGAATAATTAGCTTGTCTCTGCTATACTAGAGGTAGGGCCAACTTTTAAGCAAAGTTTTGAGAACCTATATAAATAATACCTACCAATTCATAGCCAAGTCTATCATTTCTCACATATATTGTGGCCTTTGAATGGGAATTTTTTCACTCTTCATTATTCTAAATAATAAAATCAACCTAGTTGTAATCTTGGTCAACTGAGATACCTGATAGTCTAGCTACACAAGAGAGACTTTTATAAGATTTGTTAGAAATTACTAAATGACTTAGTATTATTAACCACTTAATTAACAAACTGTTATAAAACTGTTTCTTAATAAAACTGCTGTTATACTTCTGGAGCTCTTCTTAAAGAATCCTAGCTTTTCTAATATAAACCCACCTATTTCCCTTCACCTTCTTATAAGTATTAATTAAGCAATGGAACCTCTTTTTCACACTCTTTTGACATTCACAATGTATAAAAAATATTGTGAACTAGTGGAGTTCTCTGCTTCAATCTCATATATTTACCTCTTTGACTCCATGGGACTATTTCTTAATAAGATTATCAGCCATACATACAAATAAGATTACGATTTATGCAATTACCTCTCAGATCTCAGCTACTCAGATCATCAATTTAGCAGTTAAATAAATTAACCATTTAGCTAAGGAGTACCTTCATTGCTTTATCTATTTTCATCTCTAACCTTTAATTATATCATAATAATATACTTCATATTCACTATGCTGCTCATTTGTTATGAGCTAACTTTATTATTTTTTAAAAGAGATGCAAAGTGCATTTTTAAATTAATTGTAAAGTCTTTCCCATTTGCCTCCCTTACTCCCACCTCCCTCATTCCATTTTTCTATATTTCTCCAGTATATGTGGACTATGACAGTCATAAAACAATCCCAATGCTTGTTAACAAACCTAAAGATATACTTTATCTTTCTTTAATTAAGGATGACTTATCTCTGGCAACCCACATGCATTGGCTCATAAATTTGTTCCCAGACAAAAAAAAAAATCATCTTGAGTTGGAATATTCATGTTTTTGAGAGTCTGTATATTAACATTACTGAGGAAAAAATGGGGAAAGGCTAGTATATTTTATCATAGAAAAGTGCTGTGCATAAAGATTGTTAACAATTGAAGCATCAAAAAAAGATATTATTAAAGGGTTTTATCTATAGGAATTACCATTACAAAGTATTATACTTCTAAAATATGCTATCCATATAAAACAGTTTTGAAAATGCTTGCTCTCTTCCTTTTTCACGTGTCTTGGCCATTCACTTTTGTTTCTAGATCCTGGAAACATTTTGATTTTATATATTATTGGATCAAAACAGGATAATAATAGGATATTTTCATAAAACCCATACTTTGACCTTATATATTAATAGTATTATATGCAAAAAACAAACAAACAAACAAAAACCTATAGATTGCAATGAAACCTTCTAAGGAATTGTGTCTCTCATCTTTTTATTTCTTCTCCCCGTCCCTCTCCTGAAAGTGGACTCTTTTAGTATAAAATTTTATTGATGGTATTCTATGAAAAACATTAACACTGACAAATAAAAGCTTTATCATGTATATGTTCCATTCTAAACAATCTACTATTATATAAGATTGTGATGATTATTGCCCAAAGAGATCTACTGCTGCCATTCCCAGATGCAGCAAGCAGCAAGAACGATCTTCAGGATGAAGCTGAGACTCCAGGGAATAGGGAAATACAGAGAGGTACTAGAAAAGAGAGGTTGTGAGAGGCTGGAGAATACAGAAACCCAAAAGAAGCAAGCATTCACCCAAGGTGACTCTGTCTTGGCTGTAATATTACCACCAAAAGAACAAAAACTTACTTTGCACCATTTTTTAAAAATTCTTGTATGGTTATAACTGACTTGTAATACAGTTTTATTTTTATTTTGGGCAATAAATTGTAACTGCCCACCCTTCCAGACACTGTGCACTAGGTAAGTAGTGTTATTTCAAATGACCTTTAACAATATCAATGGTAAATGTAAATTGAACATAATGTATTCATGTAATTGACAAAATCAATTAGTCAAGAAAGTATTCAGGCATTTCTTGGATGAGCTTACACTTCCTAATGAGATAATCAGTTTTGACCTTCTAGTGACCTTATGAACAAACAGATTTAAGATACTCTTTATACAACTGTTACCCATCTCTCTTATTAGAAGCAATTTCCACAAAGAAAGATACTTTGGCCACATATACTCACAAAATTTTCCAGAAAACAATAATGTAAATTTGAGAACAGCTGCTGATTATTCTCAGGAATAACATTAATATTCTCTTCAAGCCTTCACAAGTTGATGGCTCTATGATTCAGAAGATGATTTTGGTGCATTCCTGCATCAGCTTTTTCAACATATCATATTTCCCAGCTTACTTTTATCATGATCATTTCATAATCAACAACCTGGGCACAAGAAAAATAGGTAGGATTTTGGTTCTTTCTGTTCTTGTATCTTGCCCATTAAATCAATATTAATAATGTTATCAACTGAACCTGATCTTAGAACAGAATTATAAATAAATTAACTCATAAGACTCTTTATTTAAGTAAATATATCTTTCACTTCTTGAATAGAATGAAGAATTAATTCCTAAGGAGTTTTGGCTAAGTAGAAAAAAATATAGCTGTTGAATTTTTATTTTTTAAAGTATTGCATTTCAATCAATTGTTACATTATTATCTAGAATCTTAGATGAAGGATATATGTCATTGGCAATAAATGGGGAAAACATTTACACTAAATGGTTTGCCTACATTTATATTATTTACTAAGTCAAAATTATACATACACCCTTACTATAGACACATATACTTATACCACTAATTGAAAATAATTTATATTATTTTGATTATTTTATTAATGTACTACAAACCAAAAGTCAAGCAAGATATTTTGTGGATATCAACAAATGATTTTAAAGTTTTTATGGACAAGTAAAATACCAAGAATAGAAAATACAATACTGAAGAAGAACAAAGACAGAGTATTGATGCTAATCAACTTCAAGACTTACTATGAACTTATAGTAGGTGTTGTTGGCCAAAGAATAAACACACAGATAAATGGAACATAACAGAGAGCCCAAAAATAGACCTACATAAATATAATCAAATGATCTTTGACAAAGGAGCAAAAACATTTCAGTGGAGATAGAACTGTCTTTTCAACAAATGGATACAGGAACAATTATATAACCATATGCAAAAAAAAAAAAGGAAAATCTACACACAGAATACATGTTTCACAAAAATTAACTCAAAACGAATCATAGACGTCAATGTGAAATGAAAACTACAAACTTCCTAGAAGATAACATAGGATAAAACCTAGATGAAGTTGGTTTTGATGATAACCTTTTAGATACAACATCAGAAGTATGATCCATGAAAAAAAAACATGATAAGTTGGACTTTGTAAAATTAAAAATGTCTGCTCTGTGAAAGACACTCTTAAGTGATGGAAAGATAAGCCAAAGACACAAAAAAGTATTTTCAAAACACATATTTCATAAAGAACTTATAACCCAAATATACAAAGAACACTTATAACTCAACAATTTGAAAACAATCCAATGAAGAAATGCTCAAAATTCTGAACAGATATCTCACCAGGATGTAAAGAAGGTAAATAAGTACATCAACATTATATGTTATTAGGAAATTGCACATTAAAACAGTAAAATAACATTATCCATCTATTAGAATGGTTACAATTCAAAAAACTGACAATCCTAAATATTGATGAAGATGGAGAGCAATAGGAAATCTCACTTTTTGCTGGTGGGAATGCAAAATGGTACAGCCATTTTAGAGGACAGTTTGGAATTGCTTATAAAGTTAAACATCATCTTATCATACGATCTGGCAATCGCATTTATAAATGTTTTCACAATAAATTGAAAACATGTACATGCAAAAACTTGCACACGAATGTTTACAGCAGCTTTATTCATAACCTCTACAAACAAGAAACAACCAAAATGTTTATTTCGGTAAATTAATGCACAAGCTCTTAGTACTCACAATACTTACAATACTTACTATAGAATATTATTCAGTATTAATGAGAAATGAGCTATCAAGCCATGAAATGACGTGGAGTAATATTGAATGCATATTGCTAAGTGAAAAAAGTTACACATATTATGGTTACAACTATATTACAGTCTAGATAAGGCAAAACTATAAAAACAGTAAAATAATTAGTTATTGCCAGGGGTTCAATGGCTTGGGCAGAGGGGAAAAAATGATGAAGTATGGGGACGTGTTAGTACAGTGAAACTTCTGTTTGATACTGTAATGATATCAAATGACATATGCATTTGTCAAAAGCCATAGAACCATACAACACAAAGTGAACCTTACTGCAGACTATGGGTTTCAGTTAATAATAATGTATCAATATTGATTCCTTAATTACAACAATTATACTATACCAATGCAAAATGTTATAATAAGGGAAATTGTGTATGCTGGGAGACGTATATGAGAATTCTTTGTATTGTTTGCTCCATTTATCTGTAAATTCAATATAAAGTAAGTGCTGCATCTAAATGACAGAAGAAAATAACATCAATTATGTAAAAATAAAGATTAAAAACAAAATTTAACAGAAAAAGAGGTAGGAGAACTCTAAAGAACTAACGAATATACAATGATGCCTAACTTTGCTGGCATTAAAAACAATGCAAATTAAAACAACAGTGAAATATCTCTATATACTCTCTAGCTGGGCAAAAAAAAAAAAATTTATATCAGATACAGTTTTAAGGTTATAAAATAATAAGAGTTATAACCCAATACATTTATGTAAATTAAAAACACATAAATACACAAAATAATATTACATATATTTAAGGATGCATAGATATATGAAGACATTTACTATATACATATTAGAAAAAATTTCTGTGGTGGGGAGAAAATGAGGGTCATAACGTAAAATGAAAGTAAAAATATAATAAGTAAAACTAGGAAAAAGCATAGACCAATCATGATAGTGTACTGTGAACTGAGTAATATGATAAATATTCAACTCCACACCAAAGGTCCAAATATTAAAATAGGAACATTAAGGTAATATAGCAGAAAGTCTTGAAAACAAGTGGAATTCAAGAGAAAAGATGGGCTATATTCAAAGCAGCAGATGAAAGATATTTCTCAACGTCCTGGCACAAGCTGTTTCAGTGAGAGTCAGGAGAGAGATTGATGTTAAGACAGATGCAAGTAATCAGTAATGAACGTGTGCCGTGGTAGAGACAATGTCGAAGGCCTAGAAACGGAGAAAAGAGGAAAGTTTAAAGGTTTGAACTAAATAAGGCATAAAAGTATAATGAAGACATTTTAAATACTTTGATTCTATATTTATAGTCAATATAGAGAATTGTAGAAAAAGAGAGACTTCAAGAGAATTTTAAAATTTTAAATTCTTTTTATAAAGTTCGCTAAAGACAAATCATATAAGAATCTGGAGGAAAACTATAAATAGCAAAAGGATGTTAGGAAATATCACAATAGAAAATAGATACAGAAATCATTTAGATCATTAAAAATATGAGATATTCCACAAAGCACAGAGATTAAGGGCAGTATTCCCCAGTGATTCAATTAAGCTTTCTCCTGATGGAAAGCTCAGGCTTGCATTTTGAGTATACCTTTACTACTCACTCACTAGGCCACTTTGGTGGCTTTGCGCTAATTGCAGCTCAGTACTTCTTTAAATAAATGTTGAAAGGATTGAATAAAATAATGAATATAAATTCCTAACCCATGTTAAGTATCATTATTAGCAGCATCAATACTCTGGGGAATAGGACCCATGCTTAATTTAGCTTTTTTTTACTCACAACATTTAGAGGATTTAAGAAATGTTTGAATATCCAAAAAAGAAAATTAATAAATTATTATAAATATATTAAAGATGTATAGATAGATGATAAATAGGTAGAAATACAAAAAAAAATATGTTGAAGAATTATTTAAATAAAGAAAGAAGTTAGACTCTCAGTGAGATGATTTCCCTGAAGTCAAAATCGAAGGAAGTGTCAAAGACAGAACGCTATTAATACCTAAAGGGTTCTGCACCCAATTAGGTTGTGTGAAGGAGAGAATTCCCCACACATCCAAGCCATAGTTAGTCACCAGCTGAGTGTCCTACAATTACCTCAATTCTGACACTAGCCACCTGGAGATCGCCTCAGATCCCACAGGTTAAGGACTCAGTATTAAAGGCTGCTCCCTACTTTCCTGCTTCTAAAGCCAATTGCAAGTCTATATCGTCGCCTGTGCTTCTGATCGACCAGCTATAGATTTAAGATTTCAACAACCTCCTCGTTAGGTTTGATTAATTTGCTAGAGTGACTCACAGCATATAACGGAAACAGACACATGAAAAAGATGCACAGGGCATAGCAGATACATCACTCTCCCGAAATCTCCACGCATACCAAACCAGAAGCTCTCAGAACTTCATCCTTTTGGGTTTTTATCGAGGCTTCATTACATAGGCTTGATTGATTAAACCACTGACTATTGCAATGAAATTCAATCTTCAGCCCTTTTCCCTTCCCTGGAGGTCAGGGGGTCTGGATAGAAAGCTCCAACCCTCTAATCACATGGTTGGCTCCTGTGGCAACCAGAGCCCTTAGGTGAGTTCCAAAAGTCACCTCCTTAACATAACAAAAGACAACTTTATTGCTCTCATCACTTAGGAAATCCCAAGGGGTTTAGGAGTTCTGTGCCAGAAATAGGAAGGAAGACCAAATATATGTTTCTCATTATAAATCACAATATCACAATACTAAATAGTTGAGCATTATTTAAGTAATTCTAAACATTCCCGATGTTCTAATTAAATGTAAAAAGCTAATTGTCGAGAGCCAGAGGTGTTCAGCAAAATCTTATCATGTGAACAACATTATTTTGACTTAACATATAAGAAAATTGAGGCCAAAAATAAAGTTTCTAATTTATTCACGGTCACACAGTTTACTAGCAGATGAAGATTATTCAATTCCAAGTTGAGAGTTCTTTCCACTATATAAAATACATTTTACTATTAAGTGTCACCATTTGAATTTGTTCTTCATAAACATTTTGTAGGATGAAGTCTTGTCAATGCTAGAAGAGGAATGCTGTATGGTGTAGAAGTTTGCCAGGAGCACCAAGATTATTCACATTTGGATGCGTGGGTGGGAGAATTTGAGCAACATCTGCTGCTTCTCCATGGTCGAATGCACAGAACAATAAAAATGCAAAATGTTCTCTTTTTTTATATAAATGAACAGCCAGTCCCAAAGGAATCACTGAAGGGAGAAGGCAGACTTTAAACAGAACTACAGAATCATTTCAAAGCTAATTAGAAGCTACAAATGTGGGAAAGAAAATTTCAATGTAGTGTATTTAGAGCAAGGAAAGAATGAATTGGCAGACTATATTCTATCCATAGCCAAACTATATTATCCAACCCAGTACTACTCACCCTGTTGTTCGACTGATTGACTAGTATGGCCTTTACTGCACTCATGAAATAATATGAAGAAAAGAATCTTACTCTCCTCCCTAATCATTGCAAAATGCCCCTTTGAACTAAGCAATCATTACATGAAGAATTGTATCCAAAAGCTTAAACAGGTGGTGAAACCATAGCTGAGTCCTTGCCTCTGGGAGATAGAAACCCAAGGAGATAGAGGAGTCGAAACAAAATTACAGGCAACATCTCTTCAATCCAGTCGCTGATAGCCCAGAATATGGACCTACACAAAAAGATCAGGCAAGATTAGAAAGAAAAAAGACAGATGAGTAAAAAAGAGACATTAAAAAATAGTTGAAAGATCTCTATGCAGTTACAGTCCTTAGTCACATCCTTCAGGTCCCATCTGTCAGAGCTAATTGCTGACCACCATACTGCTTGAGTTCAAGTCCAAAGCCACCTTAAGCATCTGTGGAAAACATAGGATCAATGAGAACTGTGGAAACCATAGAACTTATAAGTGAGACATCCTATTCTTCTTCAGTAATTTTGCTTCCACTGCTAATAGAGGAAAACCATCATTATTTAGTTCTTCCTCTCACTCCTGCATGCCTAACTTGGAACTGCTGTCTTTTCTAAACTCAACCCACATTAAAAGGAGAAAGAATAAGAGCTTTTTCTTTGAAGCAAATAAGTAATTATATTAAATTTTGTATCATTGAATTATAGACTGCTGACCAAAATATGTGAATATAAATAAATGAGATTACTAGCAGAAATAGTGTACACCAAAAAAAGACAAATTGGAGTCCTGAAGTTGCTAAAACACTTATTCAGGGTTGCCACACACACTTACCCAGAGTCAACCTTCTAACAACTTTGGTTCTCTGTAGCCTAATCGGAGGCCATTGGCTTGAGCTCTGGAAATAATATTCATCACTAAGCATGTTACAGACAATTCTATGTTCATCACAAGTTTACTGAGTACCCACTAGGTACTAGATGCTGGGGAGAAAATGTTTAATGAACATCTTTTCATCTTTCCTCTTAACCAACACTTAGCTGGGCATATTGCTGCCCATAAACAAAGATTACATTTCTCTTGACTCCCCTACTGGTTGTGATGGCCATGTGAGTGAATTTTGGCCAGTGAGGTATAAGAAAGCTGTGGGCTAGAACTTCTGGGAAATGTCCTAAAAAGAAAAGGCCATACACGTCTCCATTTCTTTTTTCCTGGTATGAATTATATGAAAGAAGTGGCTGGAGTTACAACAGCCATTTTGGAATATAAAGTGGCATAAAGGCCATTAAAACCATTCTCTAAGATGCTAAAGGAAGAAGTCAATTAATAATACTAGGCTTTGTGGGCCACAAAGTCTCTATCATAACTGCTTTACTATTATAGCAAGATAGTAGCCATAGATAATGCCTAAAAAAAATTGATATGTTTCAATAAAACTTTATTTACAAAACAAGTAGCTACCCTATGGGCACTAGGTTACCAACTCATAGAAAAGGGAGTAAAGTGGAAGGTAGAAAGAGTTTGTATCTTGACAGTAGAAAACAAGAGAGAGTTATAGAGTCAAAACATCTGGATTTAATTCTCCAACTTGACACACACAAGTGCTCTAATCTTCAGCAGGTCCCTGACCTTTCTGAGTCTCACCTGAATTGTAAGTAATAATGCTTGAATCCCAGGACTAATGTGAGACTTATGTGAAATAACAAGGTGTTATTGACTGAATGTTCGTGTTCTCCCCAAATTTATATATTGAAGCCTCAACCTCAAATATGACTCTATTTGAAGATAGGGCCATTATAGTGATCCAATAGAATTAGTGTCCTTATAAAAAAATGACACCAGAAATCTCCTTCTCTCTCTCCTTGTGAAGATATAGCAAAAAGACAACCATCAGCAAACCAAGAAGGGAACTCTCGGTAGAAATCAACCTGGTGGGATCTTGATCTGGGACTCCTAGTCTACAGAAGTATGAGAAATACATTTCTGTTAAGTCACCCAGTCTATGGTATTTTGCTGTGGCAGCTGGAGCAAACCAAGACACAACATAACTACTAAGCACAAGGCCTGACACATTTTAGACACTCGATAAATGTTTGTTCATTCTTCTTAAAGTTAGGTTTTTTTACATAACACCAAAAATTGAAAACTTAAACTAATAGTTGATCCAGTGTTGCAGCTCCACAGCAGATCAGAAGCAGCAAACTGGAAAGGATGTTAGAAGGGTTTTTAGAAGCTGCTAACCCAACAAAAGTAGTGACAGATGATGATCTGTGTTTGAGACAAGGGCGAAAGCTAGATCAGGCCTGGGAAAGTGACAGTTTATAATTGTGATCCTGGAATACGCACAAAAGCTAAAAATGCCTTCAATTACCTTTCACTTAAGCAGGCAAGACAAACTATACATTTTAAAAATGTGTCATAGTAAATATGTTTAAATGTTGAAAGTGTTGATATTTAGGAGTTTCATTTGTATAGTGTATTTTATTCTCAAAAAAAAGTTAGCTAATTGAGACATACATCTATTAATAGACTTTTGCTAATTTAGGTTTTGAGTTCTCTAGCTGTTAATTGATTGTTTTAAAGTTTCTTCCACTTTTTCATTAAATAGTAGGACTTTGGGGAATAATGAAATGAATTAATTATATTGATGTACTTAGAAGCACAGGGCCAGAAAAGACCTTCAGAGGGGTCTACAGCCTGGAAGGACCTCCCTACTGTTGCCATTACTCTCCTCAGCCTGGATTCTTGGTACTTAATCTTTTAATCATCTTCTGATACTACTTCCCTCAGACCTACCTAAGCCCTTTATGATAATGTCTCATGTTGCGTTTGCCACCTCATATACTGGTCACCTGTTAATGAGCCAATGTTTTTCAGTAGACTATGAGTTCCTTGAAAACAGAGTTAAGAACAGTGTCTTAATTGTCCTTATAAGTCTGGTACAGCACAATAGTTGGCACAAAACAAGTTTTCAATAAATGTGTACTAAGTTAAGGCATGAATAAACCATCTTTGCTTTCAATTACAATTTTCTCTCAAACTATGAAAAATTCCAGTGCAGCTTGTTTTGAAGGGATGAGTTATCCATATGTTTATGCTTTATCATATCAACTGTTAAAAGCCAGCTACAGGAAGGATTAAAACATAAACCACATTTGCTTTCTCAAAACCTTTCATGGAACGCTAAGGTTCTGATTCCATAGTAGTTTCCTGTTGGAAAATTTGGGAAAACCTTTGTGACCTGAGAACTATGAAGAGACAGATCATATCCTAGTTTTCATTTTTTCTCTGTTTTTGCCTTGGGTCTTTGTTTTGTTTTTTATTTAGACTTCAGAAGGAGCAACAGGGAATTCAAATCTGTTTACCTCACTGTGTCTTTGGTGGGAAAAATAATCTCAGCAATCTTTATTAAGATATTGAAATTGCTGGTCATTCATCAAGATATTTATTTTTGAATTCTATATAACTTCATAAGTTATGTCTTTCAGGCAAAAATTTTTTTCTTCAGTTTTGCCTAATGGGCCATGAAATGTGTTCATAAAGTTCTCAACTTCAATAATTTATTTTGTTTTTCTAAGAGTATATTTATTAATACTTAAAAAAATCTACTCCCTTCTTTTTGGTGATTCCTTATTTCCTTATTTTTATTCTTTTTTTGTTTGTTTTTTAAATGTTATCTGTTTGTATTTTATATCTGTATTTGTTATAATTGGTTTTATTTGAGATTCCAGAACTGCTGCTTGTTTCTTCTGCTGAATTGTATTCATGTATATTCTTTCTTCATTTGCTTTATTTCCTCATTAGATTCTAAGATTGTGCAGAGTTCCCATGTCCCCCACCAGTTTCTCCTATTATTAATATCTTACTTTAATGTAGTATAATGTAGTATATTCATCACAACTAATGAAACAATATTTGATTATTAACTAACATTTGTCCTTAATTCAGATTTTCTCAGTGTTTTTCTAATGTCCTTTTTCTATTCCAGTATCCTACCCAGGACACATGACAGTTAGTGCTCATTATGTCTCCTTAGGTTCATTTTGGCTGTGATAGTTTCTCAAAATCCCTTGGGTTTTGATCACCTTGACAGTTTTAAGATTATTCATCAGATATTTGGGGTTAGTCTAAGGTTTTTCTCATGATTAGACCAAATTATGGGTTCTGGGGAGGGGAACCACAGAGATAAATTGAAATTCTTATCTCATCATGTCGCAGGGACATGCTATCAATGTGAGCTAACATCCTTGATGTTAATCTTGATGACTTGGCTGAGGTAGTGTTTGCTGGGTTTCTCCTCTGTAACATTACTTCTTTTTTCCCACTTTTCATATTGAGTCTCTGATCTCAGATTTATAAAAGCCATTGATTTTCAGTATATACAGCTTTTCTTCTTGTGAAAGTGGGAGTGGTGACTTCTGAGCTTAGTTCGTTTTCATTTCCTTCTGCATTGCTCTCCTATTTTACAATGGCAGCAGAATTAAGCACAAAGAATTTCATGTCAGCACTTGATCCATGTGGGCATATCTGCTATATGACCTATGCCTGCTATCACCAAGTTGTGCCACTGAAATCCTGGCACATCATTTTAGAAGTCTCTAGCATTAATTCTAGACATTGCTTGTGCATGGAGAACACACCACTGATATAGTTAAAGATGACTAAAGAAAGAAGTTCAGAGACTATTCCGTGAAATTAAAGAATCACATGCAGAGCTTTAGGTTGGATCAAAGTGTTAGCTATTATGAAAATTAGGAACTCTTTAATAAAAACTGGGCATGCAGTTTTAAACATAGGTAATATAGGGCCTTGAACTGAAACTCAGATTCTAACAAAATTTAAAACAAAACTTTTTCTGAATTTGCTTTTACTTGTCTGTACCTATTGATTTTATCAAACCCAGTAAAACATCTTTTTTTTTTTTT